>JAQIXQ010000293.1:0-36845 GCA_034700485.1 Pseudosinella alba | reverse complement strand
AATTTTAATTAGAATTGAAGTTAAGAACAAAAAAGTTACGCTAGGCTCTCTCAATTTCAATTAAATTTATTTGTATTGTAAACGTATTTTTTAATTACCCTAAAGATAAGCACAAGGTCCAATCTTTTGTATTCTTTGTCTTCCTCGGAACAAGATTAATTTTTTACAAACTTTTTTATTAAACATTTTTTGTCTGAATTAATCAAAGACCCCGGTACCGGCTTCTAGTTTATATATCTAATCAAGGATGGAGTGGGGTTTGTCAAAGCAATAACGACATTCCCATTTGAGACTAGATGAGGGGATCATCTATGAAGCTTTTTCTTCATTTCATTTTAGCTAACCCCATCAGTTTACTTTTAGCTTGACAAATATGTATACTTTTTTACGGATGTGAGCTAATCTCATGAAATGAAGTTCACTAACCAAGACAAGTCCCTCGTCCTTCTCAGTTCACTGTACCTTTTATTAATATACCTAATACCTAATGAATATAATAACTTTTGCAATAAGACAGAGGAGGACAGAAGGAACAAAACTTTAAAACTTTTCTGAATAAGACAAAACGGTGTACAGGAAAGCGGAAGTAATGTCAATGCTTACGCAACTTGCTATATGCAAATTCTTCAAAAGCTCCAACTTCAGAATTATGTATTGTAAAAGTTTTTTATACACTTTTTGACATCTGTGATATTTATATGCGTTCGGACCCTTATATAGAGATGGGTTCCGGAATTGTATAAAAGATTTTTTTGCTTATGATTATTTTAGTTTATATGTACCTATAAAGAGAAAATTAAACATTTCTTAAGATAACTTCTCGTTCTGTCTATTCTTGCTTAAATTGCTGTGCAAAGTAAAGGAGAAGGGAAATTTATAAATGAGTACATGTGCTATCCTAATATTGTCTATGTTAAATGGATTGGGAAGAACAATGGAAGATGGAATTGGAAATATGGAATGACAGAAAAGAAGGCTAACGAACTTGATTTTAGAGACGAAATGTCTAATGGGTAATATCAATGTCTATAAGTTCAAGGAGTTCAAAAAAAATTTCGGAAGTGAAAGCAAGTATAAGCTTCCTTTAGTAAGAACTCCTACTTATATCTTTAAGCTACATGATATTAGCAATGGTAAGTAGAATGAATTCACAGAAGAAGATATTTACTTTTGGAAGGAAGCTCCCATGCAAAAAAAGTTCCATCCAAAGAACTCTAGCTAAAGCTATTCAGAATCCATTCCATGGATGAAAATGAAATAGCAAAAGTTTAACTTACTTCAAGAGAAATAGAAAGAGAAGAAGGGATAAGTGAATCTTTTCAATTCCCTCTATCTCTCTGTCTCTGTCTGGTACTATCCTCATTGAATGAGGGCTCTCATCTCAAAGTCTTCTCTTTGAATGAGTTGAACATGTAATATATAAGTAGAGACAAAGGCAATGTCTGTATGCATATTATGTTATGTGGAGGATCCTTCTCCAGTCCACTTTTGGAGCTTGTTTTCATGAGAATGAGAGCCATTTCAACTTCATCAACGACAATGAAAAGAATGAATTCGGGGAAAGTCTTAAGTTGGTTGGAGATATGATATGACTGCTGTATTTGGTACAGGGACCTTGCATGTGTGCTTTAGATATTTCCGGGGACAAACGGATGAGCCACTCCTTTTGATAAAGTGAAAACCGGAGACAATGAAGAGGCCAAAACAGAGATGAATTAAATCATACTTTGGAGAAATGGATATAAAGAGGAGAAATCATATTCACGTTGTCTGTACCTTTTGCCTCAAATATCTCATCTCAAATTGGAAGTTAACGTTTTCCCAGCTAAATTAAAAGTTGCTTGCTGAAACAAATGCAAGACATTATACGATAAAATATGTAAGTTGATATTTTAGTCTTTGCTGCATCTTCATGTTCATGATGTGATCGGTCCACGGCAATACCTAAGTATACATTTATATTTTAAGATAGAAAAAAAGAATTTATCAACCCTCAACCCACACATGTCTTTGCCGATGCTGAGACGATGAGAAAAAATTCGTTTCTCCACTTAATTCTTTTTTCTACTCCAAGTTGGGGGCCAACCCAAACGGGAGTTAATTTTTGTGTGGTCTTCCCAAACAGTTGTATAATTATAGACATGTGTGATTATATTTGTTTTCGCATATTTGTGTACTTTGTACAGCCATGCATGATGCCTAATGCATACTTCTGTAAGAATTAATGTGCTTTCTCATTTACGCTAGAAAATCTCGTGCTGGGTCTACATGCTATTAAAGGAGCATAATAAACATTTTTTTATTTACAGAATAGATTTGTACACAGTATGAGACGCAATTCTCTAAGCTTTCTTTCCACTTATGTGAGATGAGAAGCCTCCTACTCCTACACTTCTCGAGTAAACTGCCATTGTAAGCAAAATAGAGTTCCTTTTGTAAACAATATAAAAAATTAGGATGTTTCCTTATCTTCCCAAAAAACATGTTAGCCTATTCAATGCGATGAGGATGAGGATGATAATGATATGTCATCTTAATGAGGACTGCTAAATCCTCATGAGGTTAAATTAAGAAAGAATACTGCGGAGTAGATGAGATTATTCTACAGAGGAAACCTTCATTGTACTTCCTTGGTTGTTATGTCTTATGTCGTGTCGTGTCGTGTAATACCTTATTTTAGCTAAGTTACGTATGCACTTGTAAAATCTGAAATTAGTAAAAACAAAAAGGGTAATATTCTTCTTATGAGCAAGTGAAGAGCACCCCATGCGGGATGTTGAAAGGTTGAGAACTTTTTTCAAAGCCGTAGCCAAATCACATCGGAATTCTTATAAAAGATAAAGAAGGCTCGTTTTGAATTGAAGTTCGGCAGATGGTTTGCTTTCAGTGTCATCGTCATCGTCATCTCTAAAATACTGTTGAAATCAATGGGCGAGTACATCGACCGTGGTTGATCAGTTGCTTTACACAAACAGATATCCGATTTATTCACGACGCTTCCTTAAATACTTTTACAAAGGGCTGCATCATGCAATAATCGTGTACATAACGTTTAGTTATCTGTGTCACATCCTGAGTCACATACGACAAGAATGTGCCCACGCATTTCCTAAATGCATTAACTGACTAAACTCACTCATGCGAATTTGTCATCACAAGTATCTATATATAACTATATTTGTCTCGATATTAATATAACCATATTATATTTAACAAATACTCATGGTGTCATTATCATTACGACTTAAGAAAGGTTCATCGTCATTTGTCATTGTAGTCAGGAAAAAAAACTAGCGACAATTTTGTTTTTTTTTCTTCTGAAGAAGCCTTCAATAAAAGCTCTCTTTTTAACCCTAATTAATTAATTATCTTCAATAAGTGCACAGTTAAACAAGCATCTTTGTCAAACTGTCAATGGGATACTCAGCTAGAGAAATTAAATACTGGGTTAAATTATTTGCCATGTAATGAATATGCACACTTGTTTTAGGAATTTATCCAAATGACATTAGTTGTATCTTGACTTTCTCAGCATCCCCCATCCTTTGAATCAATTCAATCATAAATATAGTAATTTCTTATTAGAAATCCGAAATCATAGAAAAAGCAATTAATATACCTTTATATCAAATTATTATTAATGACTTCCCTTTTTGCTCTCTCTGGTATATCTAACCCATACCGGATCCTTTTATGGAATCACACGATCGACATTTGGTTTTATTTGTCAAGTCATGACTATCCATCCACTCTGCTCCAAATAGATCAGATTAACTTTCTACGTTTGTGCCATTTTTCGGGAGGAGAAACGTGTTGCCAAAAAATATAATAAGAAAAGCCATAATTTGCTAACAGAACACACACGAGTCTTCCCATTCCCAAGTAGCGGGAGGAAAATCACGTAGACTCCCTTCTTATATTAGACTATATAAATCAGTATCGGCGGTGGTGAGGTTTTTGGTCATGTACTCCAACTTATGTTCTATATATAACAGCTTTATGTACTCGAGAGTTAGCAGCGTTTTACGTAATCGAAGGGGGACTCCCTCCCGTAAGAGTAACCCCTGACATTTCCAAAAAAAATCTCACTACAGCACACACACAACCGCTGTGAGGAGGACTCGTGAGTAGCAATTTTTTTAGTGTAGTCATAAAAGGAGACACATCTTTGAGCCAAATCGCTTTACTAAACTAAACTCGTACTTTAGGTCTCCTCTCAAGAATGAAAGCTTAACCAGGCAGGAGGCAGCGTGCCTCTCGTTCCCTCTCTCCTTTATTACAGGCACTTGAGTATGTCATCCCACGAGAAAGGGGAAAAAAATCGGAGGAGTTGAGGAGAGTGAGATATGGCCATACATAGATAGATATAGAACAACAGGAGCGTTTTACGGTGGCTGATAATAATGATGATGATGAACATTACAAATGGGTACATGCTTAATTCCCGGTTTAGGATCATTCACTCGACCGCAGAAATTCGAGCATGCATGGCTTGAGCTACTTCATTTAAAAGGTTTATATTTGGAATGGGAGAGATTCCATAATAGCAAGTACCTAAAATTATTATATGCTCTTGATTTGTTCTAGCGGGTATGCATTTAATATGGAAAAATTATGCTTGGTATGTACAGGCCTCCGCAACTTTCCCTAACTCACTCTCATTTTTCTCCTTCACATTTAATATGAAGGGACTCGCAACTCCAAGCGACAAGACAAATCACGCCTCGGTGGAAAAAGAGCGGAACGAACGGCATTTTGGAATTGGGATTAGGAAACTTTTTTATTTCCGACAATGGATTAGGCGAGGCCTAGACCAGACGTCCCAGTTCAACTTGATGGATAATTCGAACTGATTTAAATATTTAAACTGTCTGGTCTAGTTTTTAGGCATGTTATGGGCAGCCAGAACCTAAACAAAGCCATGCATGAATTCATGTATGAAGTTTAAACTTGGGTTCTTTATCTTCTTCACCATCGTCCATCCTTTCAATCAAAAGTTTAGAAGATATTTTGTAAGAAAAATTCATCAAAATGTTAAATACTTTTCTCCCAAGTTAAAATGCATCTTTACTCTCCCTAACAAAAAATATACTGGACAATGGACAATGCAGGAAATTGTTTGTTTGAATTTCACCGATGTCTTATGGAATTGCAAATAATACATGCTCTATAAATAGCAATCTATTTTCAAACTTTTAATAACTATTCTAGGTTTAAGTTTTGTAAGGGTGTGTTAGGGAAGAAATGGACCTTTCTCCAGTTCTTTAGGCGAAAGGAGAGAACAGTGAAAAGGAAAACAAATATCGATGCATGCACGCACAGCTCAAGCTATTTCATTGATTATTCATGGTAGGTGTTTTCCCTATATCGGTTGTCTATATTCTACATACAGAATTCGATCGAATCTTCCGGAACTTGCTTGCCCGAATTGAAGAAAGTGATAGGAGGAAACATTACATAAACATAAACATAAACTAAGGGTACTGGTACCAGCAGCGTAGAAAGTCAACGAATGAATCTTTTACTAACTTACTCCATCCCATCCAATTTTATGTGTGGTAATGTTTTTTTCATAATGGATGGCTATACTCATTCATAATGAAGGATCCAGTATAAATATCATCAAAAAGAATCTTTCCTAAAATACCAATTCTCTTGCCGAATCCTGCAAAGGTTCAGAAGAGATATATGGCTTGTGTGAGTCAGAGATACACCAATTTCACCCAGCGGGGAAAGCGACCTTCAGAATTGGCAAAATAAATATGTATTTCCTGTTAGAAATGATGCGATGGCAAGGCACTACACTACAATGACTACAAGACCCTTCCATATTGAGAGGGGAATGTTTGCCGAGAAAAGAGAAAGTGAAATGAAGAGGGCGTTGTACTGCTGTTAGGCCATAGAAAATAGAAAATATCTTGCCATAAAAATGAATGACATTGACTATTTATATAATGTTAAGCAACTTTACTTGTGCCTTCCTTCCGTGTAACAACACAACTATTGCGTAGTATGTACTTGTTTCTCAAAAGATAAATAAATACACCCAGAGCTTATCAACATCTTATCCAGTTTCAGATTCGGAAAAGCCTTTTCACATCCGCCAGCTTTCTTTTTTCCATTCTGATAAGCAAATGTTATATAATGATAACGACATGCCATTGTGTAATGGTTGGTTCAGGTATCTACACAAAAAAAAATAAGTCATTTCCATCTACCTAAATCCATATCCATGAGCATTATATAATACTTAAAATTCGAATCTAAATTGAACCAGGCCAGTAGCCACTTCCATTTCACTCCATTTTTTTTTGCTTTTTATCCTGAAATGAACATTCCAGAATTTTGAAGTGTCACTTTTCTATTCTGGCATGGCTGGAACAACCCTCCCTAAAATGGACCGTTCAATTCAAGTCCGAATGAATGATACTACTTAAACTCCTCTCACTATTGATGAAAGCCCTAATGAAAGGCTGACGTAATGACTTTTTGTTTGTTCCATCCAACTTGTCAGAGAAGCCTTTTATAACCTCCTTTTAATAGCATGCCCATTCTCTATCAGTCAGTATAATACATAAGGACCAGAACCAGAGAGAGAGATAAAATGAAATTCTTCCTCTCTTTATTCCACTTCTTCTCACCATCACCATCCCGATTTTGCTGGAGACGCAGTTTCCATTCCAGTCAACTGCAACTGGAATTGCCAGTCCTACTCTCCTGTCCTCTCCTTAAGAAGATGAGCATGAAAGGAGGCTGTTTTTTTATATGGATATATTTATACCTCACGATAAGATACTTTCTATCATTCCATTCCTACAGTCATCATCATCATCATCAACCATATAAAAAGGGCAACAGGAATTCCTTTTCCGAGAAGCCACCCGAGAGCATACAGAAAAGGATGAAAAGGAATGATGATGATAAGTGACCATGCATAACTGTAACCGTAACCATATTGGAAGGGTACAGACAGGGCATGGTCTATATGTATGGATGCAGTCAAGACTATAATATGTCAAGTCCGGTATTTTTCAACTTTCACTTGATATTTCGGGAAGGGGCTCTCTCTTCCAGATTTTTGCTTTCTGTTTCTAATATCTTCGTCCCTGATGTGGATGATGTGATGTGAGTATTCGACCACAAAAGAACGGCATTGACGATGGGACGATAGAAGTACCCTTTTACTCCCATACTCCATCCCATTTGTACTGCCGACATGTGTACCAGTGCCGATGATGTACATATTTATATTGAAGATCGCCCTCCCTTTTTAGGCCTTCTCTTTACTGCCGTCTTTTCAAAACATCTCTCCCCTTTTTATTTTATTTAAGTACAGGCATGATGATAACTGAAGCCTTTTCTCAATGATGAGAGGTAATAATTCTTGAAGAAATGAAAGCAGAAGAAAAAAAATCCTGGAGAAAAGGGAAAGGTACAATATAAGCTTATGCTTATCGTTAGTACATGGCACATGGGCTGGGAACATTGGGAACAAGGAGGGAAGGGAAATAAGGCAAAAACGAGATTTTTCTTCTTCTTTCTCTCGTTTTTTTTCACTCTTAAAAGCTGCTAGAGCTAGATCAATCTCAGAGAGAGAAAGAAAATCCCTCATTTATTTTCTTTTTTGAAATCGCCTTGTGAATTCTGTTCTGTGCAAACAGGGATAAAAATGGCCGTAATATGACATATAAGTGGGAGTACATTCATACATATGGACACCTTAATGGTAAGATATTTTTAACGCTGGAACTTTCACTTCCACCATCCATTCCGGGAAGGCATATAATGCTTCATCCTTGTAATATGAAAGGGGAGCTGGAGCTGGAGTAGAGGAAACTTATGACCCCGATGTGATATGTGTGAAGGGAAAGTCTTTCTCCCAGTTCCAAAGCTTCAGCTTCCATTTCATACCATTCCATACAGCAAGGTTTTACTACTGACACAGATTTCTATTTATGGTTGGTGTATCCCCAACCCAACCTGTGCCACCAGGGAAAGGAGAGAGGATTTCCCTCGCGAAACCAAATGGGAAGGGAAGATATCGGTATCAGGAAGTAAAGTAGGAAAACATGAGGCTATAAAGGAGGAGGGAATTGGAATTGAATTTAGTGTGTGTAGAGGTATGATCAAGTATCAGACTTAATCCAAAAATCAATTCCTTAAGAAAAAGCTTCAGCTGAAGATTGAATCTCTGTAATACATAAATTCACAGCCTTGCTGAATCCATATAAGGTAAAGATGAAATGAAATTCACTCAAACCTGTAAATTCCACTCTCAAGCCGAATTACTGGAAGTGGAATCACGTTTGGATTGGAGAGTTTCGATATGTTTATAACGACCTTTGTTTCAGCAAAGATGCTTTTGGAGATTCGGCAAGGGCCATCGAGCCAGTGTGGAAACCAACTTATCTCATCTCAACAGAGGAATCCTCTTAGGAAGGCGAAAATAAGACGGATATTGAATGGGAAAGTCATTGATAACATCATTCCTAACGCTCTAAATTCTAAAACGAAATGAGAAATTTTTAAGCAAGCTGAGAGTGAAATGAAATATTTTTCCAGGAATTCTTTCTTGTGTCATGTCATTAGGTTTCGAATTGTATGCAAATATATAATCACATGTTTCAAGTTAGCACGAAATAAATTAATGAATAGTATTCATTTCAATTTTTATCTACCTGCTGCACCTTTTACTTTTATATAAATTAGCGGATTAAGAGGAATTATCCAAGTGTGGCTGTTCAGATTTATTAAATGACTATGGCTATGCTACTAAGCAAACGGAATAAATCAACGCACATTTCCCGGTGGAGGAAAATGACAAGAAGGGCTTCCACCCACTGCCACTGCCTAAGTGATTGTGTGGTGGAGGTGGTAGTGTGGTGATGTGTAACGTATAATCTTCTCTGGCTTTTTCAATTTACCAACCGGAAAGCCTTCCTGTTAAAAATTATTAGTCCCCAGCACGCAACCCCAAAATCCGATGGAGTAGTTATGTAACCGGAGAAGCCTTAGCATAGACCTCACATATTGCATAACACCGATGCATTCATATGCAATATAAGCCAAGTTATATTCCAACATATATGTATGGCGAAAGGGGAGTTATATAAGAATATCATTTTTAGATATTAAAATAAAATGTGTCAGAATGAAGGAATGCTTTTGGTCTTGAATCCAGCAAAAATCTGATCCCCGAATATCCATTTCATTTTTCATTCCTCATTCGTTTCGTGTGAATTTGATGAAAATTATATACATAAATGTAAATATGCGTGTTATCATGTATATTAATGTTAATATTTGCCTAATACGCCAGATTAAATATGATATGATATATAGATAGTCCCTTTCGTGTTGGGAAAAGCCAAAATAATTTATTATCCACTATAAAGAATGGAAGGAACAACATTTTTATGCAATGGTTGTATTATTTGCGTTTCCGTTTGGGGAGGGCATTGAACAGCGCCCTTAAAGCCAGCTAACTTGAATATGCGGAGGCGTTGGAGTCGAAGTAGCTGGTGTAATACATCAAAAGCCAGTCATCAGTACATACATATTAAGTCTGATTAATTTTGTTCTTTCGGCTCCTTTTGAACCTTTCTGGGTATTAATCAAATGTCATCATGAGCCAAATGTTCGTCGGATGAAATTTCTTCTTGCTCTCGCTCGTGAAATCATATCTGAGATCGGAATAGGAACAATCATCTATATTCGGTTCTATATTCTGACTTACAATGGTCTACCTAATTACTAGATTCAATACAGGCAGAGTCAAAACTAGAAATGCATGAAAACCGTTCCTGTTCATATTCCTAAAATTACTGCGGTTTGACGGGACTTTTTTCTTCCCTGAACTCACCCGTTTCCTTAATCATTCATCGTTAAATCCTTTGCGGTTTTTCTGTATAAATACTGACAATTCTAAATTCTATCCCTGCACTTCTTTTATAGATATTCTATTCATCTCATCTCCTCACCATCACCAAGTCCCGAGTTACTCAATTTAGTCAATTTCATCTCGTTTTTTCTCATTGTATCATCCCATTCCATCCTAACCCAGATATAAAATATAACTGATCTTGCATAAACTTCTCAAACTTCATAAAGTTTTTTGGACATATTCGCGAAAAAAAGAGAAGGAAATGAAAGGGTTAGTTAAGTACAGTATTTCGCTACTTCCTCTAGGATATATGAAGTATTCAAGTAACGGCATTTCCTAATCTATTTCCTACAGCGATATTGGTGCCCAACTTTCTTATGAAGATCTTTTTCTGCGAGGGAGAAACTTTTTTTTTTTTGCACATTCAGATCCCGAACGTGTATCCTCTCCAGATGATACACATTTTTCTTCTCGTCCCAAATTTCCTCGCAACGACGATCAGATCAGCTCATCTTCAAACGATCAGAGCGTTATCCTGAAATAGGACCCCCAAAAATAAAAATGAAGGTGAAAACAAAAAAAAAATTTCTCCTAAACTGTCGTAAAGAAAAGTTCATGAAAAGGCCCAGGAAGCTTGAAAGGAAGACAACAGATTTTCCACAGGGCAGATATCTCCCATTTTTCAATCAATAGCCAGAGCCATGGCCATGCCTCTCCCATGCCATGGCATTGTTAGAAGGTAACGGCAAGGAACGAACTCTTACGTCATTGTCACCAATATGTCTACCAAACCATGCATGCATGCATGCCATTCAGGGATGTCGTCTGAGGAAGCTGTGCAAAGTCTCGTTTTGAGAAAAAAAACAGAGTTGATGATGGTGACTGGTGACCGTTTAGGAAGCTTGTTCGTGGCTCTTTTTATGTCCCTATTATGCAATAACAATAAAGTATCTGGTGGACCTACCCAAGTCCCACGTAGGTCTTAGGTACGACTCGACTCCTTTTTGGTGTCATTACCAAATACCAGAGCCCTACTCAATAAAGAGTAAGTGAAGTCAGTTAAGCATTGAGCCATCCTACATCATTTACACAAGTCGTCATCCCTGTCTGCATTTGGTTCACTCTCACACGGTAATATTCTACTCACTCTGACTGTTGCAGTTTTTTCCCGAGGTTTTAGAAGTGGCGAGAAAAATTTTCCGCATGGACGAGGTAAAGCCATGATGATGGTTTAAAAACTGTATTTACATGTTACAGTTTCACTTGATATTCACATTACGCGAAAATCGAATCTTGTTAGTCCTTCCCTCTCGCCTCTCTCTCTCTCTCTCTATCCATATCTATCTTTTCTCTGATGGTGAGAGTGAGGCTTTGCTATAGGACATAAAAGTGAAGTACATTATATTAAATTATATTATAAGTTTGGGAGGGAATATGTGTACCTCACGAACTTGCTAGGCAAGTTTCTTTACGATTGATTGAATACTCTGACATCAGAAGAGTAATATTCGCTTCAGATCTATCTAGGCTTTCATTTTTTCCTTTCTCGTGGAGTTTTCCTGGGAAATTGATCAAAACGTTCATTCATATGGCAAAAGGAATGGAACGGGAAGGTTGGAAGGATGGAAGGAAAATCAATGCTCTTTTTGCTTTAGATAAATCATAAGTGACGCATTTAATAGGAAGCTACCTACTTTCTAATGCCAGTTCGGTTCAAGCCTCAGCCAGCATTGCTTGAATGGCAGATGTAACATTTTTCACCGAGCCAGGCAAAATGAAAGCGTGAATAAAAAAAACGGAGCGAAAAAGTTTGGTTTTACAAAGATTGTTGGGTTGATGTAAATATGAGGTTGAGGCTTGATACTTTCCAAAAATACTTTATGGTTGGAAGTAACTTTTTAATATGGTTATATTCATATTAAATGCCGAGGTAAACTAAACTAAGGTTAAGACTGGAACACACTTTTAATTTAATAATTGTTTGCATGATATGTATAAGGAATGGATAATCCTCCAGATGGATAACTTATAAATAAAAAATAAATAATGGAGCATTTAATGTCGAGGTCGATGGTGCGCATCAATGTACTTTGTTGAGCTTTGGTCATTGTACACCAATTTGTGAAAATGAAGATGATACGGGCGCAATTGGACACAAGGCTGTAAACAGAATGTCGTGATTGCATTCGACATGAAAGACAAAAGTGGAAAATCTGGGAAAACATTGAATAACTGAAATAAGTATATTCTACGGAAAAACAATGAAGTGGTAAAAACGGCTCTTGACATTTTATTTTGAATTGAATACAAGGAAATGAGTTTTTCAGTGAGGTTGAACTCAATAGTCAACGTCGGACCACCGTAGAAGTTTAGGGTTTGGATGCAAAACAAAGTATTTATAGTCAATGTACAGCCCATTATTACGTAAGACACTGGCATTGAGAAGATGATCTTCGGATCTTATAATAAGACTCAAGTAATTGAAACTGTGAATTGAGCATTCATACACCAATCCGCTAGGTAATATCTAATTTATTTCAAAATTAGCAATTTTATATGTACATTAATTTTGGACATTGTAGTCGTACATTGTACATGGCATGACACATGCTTGCAAGTTGGTCGAGGACTCGAGTCCATTTCATTAAACGACACCACTTATCTTGGTTTAAATTTTGCTAATTAGCTTTAGCATTTCGGACAATCTACTTCTTGACTCTTGAGCTTGCAATTTCAATCTGTATGGTGCATTAGTTGCATTACTCATTTACTATAGCTGTTTGCCAGCTCTTATTAAGTGCATTTCGTGATATGCTGGTCACGACGCACGACGACAATCCGGCTTATTCACCTTGCAAATCTGCCAGTACTACCAATGTATATCATTAAATAAATATCATTGTTTAATCCACAATCCACACTCATTTATGTCTTGGTCCGTAAATGAGATTCAATATATTCAAAAAGTAGATAGTCGAAGGATTGCCATTTGGTATAGAATGGTCATTTAGCGATTTACATTTACTTTAGTTATGCAATAATTTTATTGTTTAGTAATCTGAGCTTAATATATGCTTGAAATTTAATTTATCATATTACATAACACCTCAGTGACCCAATACTGCCTACTGTGATGATGATATATTAAGGAAAATGCTTGACAATTTACGCTTGACACCCATCGCAGCGTCCACAACTATAAGCCATATATCGACTTGTCATTATATTATAGTCTGATCACCACCACGTGACGCCGCTTCCGCTACTCCACTTAATTCATATTTCCGTAGCTTTGTTTATTGTTATTTTAATGCTATTTATTTACCTATATTTAGCAAGTATTTATAGAATTGAGGCTGTAGGTACGCTGCACCTCCCTTAATTGTAATTCCCTCATTGCCTGCTACAATAATGTCTAACAATTTTCTAGTTAATAGTTTTATTGTTAAAATGCTAATTTCCCCCTTTTATAGCTATAGCTTACAATGATAACTAATTATCCAGTAAATGGTACATATATTTGGAGTACGCAATAAATCGTAATTACAAATTGGAATAGACACATATTTATTTACTAACTAACATCGTAAAGTACTATTAGGTAGTTTACTTGCCTAGATGACCCATGAACATGATATGATGTCATCATCACCTTAGTCTAGGTTTGCGCACGTATTCGCAAAACTCTTCTTCTTCTTGTTTTCAACGGGTTCGTTAACTTTTTGCTTATTTAAAATTCAGAGCTCATAGAACAAAACAGCTAAAAAATTGCGTAATATGATACAAGTTACGTAAATTGCAAAACCTAATTTAAACTGGTACTGGTATACCGTTCTAATGCCGTAGTATTATGAAATAGTCGTCATTAACAAAATAAATTGCAATGTTGAAACCCATTCCATTCCAATCTAATGTATTGGTAGCAAATCAGCATAGCTGTAAAGATGCATCTGATCGCATTCCAAATTCTCACATTTGCATAAAATTAGAATGGACTTTTGCTTATCATTAGTTTTTTTTTGCAGTCAGGTCACAGGCATGACACAAGTCCCTACCGTATTTAATTAAATTAACTCTCGCCGACCTATTAAAGCTCGACGTAATAATAATTGTTTGGGAACCACTTTTTATATAAAAATATATAAATCGATTCACAAAATAATAATAACTGAGGTCTGAGATGATTAATCATCTCTCAAGACCTGTCTCGGCTGTCATTCAATTCGATTTGTTTGTTTGTTCATTGCATGGTACATCCATAAGCCAGCACTTCTCAATTTCACAGGGAATCAGTTTTTGTATTAAACAGTCTGTTTCCATTCTTCCAACTCAAACAGTATTCATGTAACTATCCACCTGCACGACTACACTGCTACGCTTATGACATGACATTTTTATCTCTCTCATCATATTCCTCAAATTATTCATGCCAGAGTAAATTCAAACTATTGCCATTTCTTATTCTAATTATGATTATTATAATTTATCATAAAATCTTAACTATACGCCAACAACCTCACCAACAATCACAATCAGCCGTAAGTTTGTGGATGCCACTCTGACTCTCGGTATATATGAAAATCATCATAATCATGAGAAATATGTAATTATGCTTTTCAACAAGTGCTCATCTTCTCCTCTTGTCAGCGTCATTGTTATAATGACGTTGTATGAGTTTGTCGTGATTATTACAAAAATACCTACGCACTTTCACTTTATGGCGAATCCCATCCCAATCCAATCTAAATGAGTTGAGTCTGTTCCTTGTTAAATGTGTAATGTAAGGATGAGGACGATGCACATTGTTGCAGATCGTGAAACTGCAAGTAAAAATGCACTCATATAACATTTACGATTGTTAGTCCCTCTCACCTCATTCATCACAATTCATAATTCATAAATTAGTATAATCTTCCTCGCAGAGAGTGTGTCAACCGGCATAATTTGCACTGTAGATTTTTTTCATTCCTCTGTCAAGTAAAATTATTTTAGATGAGTAAGTTTACTCATCAATCATATCGCATGAATGCAATGAAAATACTAAAAAAAAAAGACATTCATTCCCATTTTAACCCGTCAAAGGTAAAGGAATGACTTTTAAATTGCTGCTGAGTGTAACTTTGAGTATTTTCTTGTTTGAGTTTGATTAAAGTAAATTGAACAAAGTAGGTAGGTACTTACAGATAAGTGCATTGTAAACTTTTTAGGAATTCCTCAGAAATTCACATTTTTACAGTATTGTAAATCCTAATTGTAATCCAAGTAACGAGAGGCTGCATTTTTATTTACATAAAAAATTCGCACACTCTTGCCTGCTGCGAATCGATTATTTCTTTAAGTACAATTACTTATGGCACGGCAAACTAAAAAGAATGGTAAAAAAAAGATCGAGCGCAAAACAAAATGATTTGAGTTTGAGTTATAAATGCGTGAGCGTGAGAACATGAGCACGACAGAAGAATGCCTCCTTTTAATCAAATTGAAAAGAAGGACTTGAACAAAAAAAATGGGATGAGTTAGTTAACTATAATGGGCAATTGTTTAAGGGATAATGCACTGTTACATATTCTTTAGATAAGATTAATATGGGCAAAAGCGCTACTGTTACAATTGTTAATTATTATTATCATTATTAATATTTGGTTAAAGGATTATGATATGATAACAATAATAAATGCCTAGTAAATAGGCAGTCACGGAGAACTATGTCTGTGTCTAGACTATTGACTAGATTGAATGGGTAATTGATTGCTCTCGTTTATTAACTGCCTCTCTTCTCGCTCTTGTCAACTTTAAACGATCAAACATGATAGTGCAATGAAATGATAATCATGAGAGGATAGTTCTCCTCACGTAAATGCATTATCTTAGACAAAGGATTCCCCAAATTGTAGTTGGTTATATAAGTAAGTAACACGAAATAAAGTACATACCTAGTTTAAACTTTCAAATAGGTAATTTCGATTTATAAAGTTAAGCCAAAGTCATATAAATAACTTCCACTTTAGAAATGTAGTTTACTAGTTTTACAGGGGAAATTAAGGCTCTTATAATGTTATGTAACTTCAAACAAAGGTGTTGCATTTATTTGCACAAATATTTTAAATATAAAAAATAAACCTTTAATCCACACAAGCAGAGAAGCTAGCCTCGACGTTGACATTTTTTTTATTACAAATTCCAAGTTGAAGTTTCAACTATAGATAGTTTGAGTAGACGCATGAATTGCTTGAATATTTAGAAAAGGAAGTTGAAAATGTTGACATTAAAATATATTACTATATATTCATTATGTAATAATATTGAGATCTAATTGATTTGATTCAAGAACATTAGCCTATTTTTTTTGCAAAGGATCATTATGGGATCTCCGCATGGGTAGGTATTAACATATTAACCCTATTAACCCATAACATGTTGCTTATCGGTGAACCTGCTGTTTCAAATTAGAAAACTTGGTGATGATCAAATAGCTTACGAAACCAGAATGCATCATATAAGAACAAATTGTGCGTACGTCAAGAGAGAAAACCTTCTAATATGTGGAACACAATTTTGCATGGCCTTGCTTTATTACTATTATTAGCAAAAAAGAACGAGAGTAATTTTCAGTGAATTACTTTAAAAAATGGATTTTTTATCGTATCGTATCAGACAAGACACTGCTCCATTCTATGTTCTTTATTACTTACATACCTATACCCACTGACACACAGGATGCTATCTTAATCTTATGATGTGAATATAATTTTTAAGTCAAAGCCAAGACAAGAAGATTTGATCTGCCGATTGTTTGAACCTTCTCACTTGTGACGTAACTAATTTATATCATGCATAATGTGTACAAGTATAGCACACAGTAAGGGTCCATGTATCACTTGAAGTTGACTTCATTGCCGTTTCGAACACGAATATTTGGTTAAACTCGAACTAGTTTGTAGGCTAATAAAAATCGCTGTCGTTTTGAAAATTTTATGATAACGAGAGGAGAGGACATTTATATAACCAGGTTAACTTCAGTTAGCAAGCACATTACAAAGATCATGAACAATATGGTACGATACGATGGAATTACATAGGAAAATTTCCCATTTACATAAGTAACCTATATGCCTGCATTGCCAATTATGATATGATACATTATTATGTAATCCTTAACCAATTTTGAATTTTTAACAGATTATGAAGAGTATAATTATTTCAGGACCGATTGTCGCACGCAACTTCATATTTAAGCAATAAAGATATTGAATACGGCTACGTCTCATAATTAATCTATAGAAAAGTAAACCAGAAGTTCCATAATAAAATTAATACAGGCATTGAGATACGTATTTTCGCCGATTTATGCTTTGAAAAAAGTTCGTCCTCCGCAAAATTTCTCATAAACAAAATTATACTAATCTTATCTCTGCTCACATTCATCATTAGGGGAATGTTTTCAGCTCATTGTCAGTGCAATCTTATTTACTATCGCGTCTCTGTCGCGTAATTATACATACCTCAAATTAGTTGCTTACTTCCCCACGATAAAACAAAACAAACTATATGCATAATACTCACAACAAGGTGTAAGTGTTATCTTAATTATACTCTGAAATCCTTAACATTTTATGCGAAGATGGCAAGGTGCAAATTAGCTGGATTTATTGTTATTCATATTCATATAACATCGATCCATCCCATAAATAGCAACATCACTTCCAACTTCCAAGAAGGATATTTTGATAATCATGATCATAAACAGACTAATTTTAAAGATAAAATGTATTATTAACCACAGGTAAAATTATTAATTATGGTTATCTATTCATATGAGGCGAGGTCAAGCCCACAATTGTTTTACGACTGCAAGTTTCATGGGGTCAAAACTGTCTTTAAACTGAACATATTTCTCACGGATGGGATGATAGTGCCCATCATAAAATGTTTTTCTTTCTGCCATTGCATTGCAAACTATCTTACTCCATCCATTATATAATAAAACACGGAAAAATATTAATTGCCATTATTATTCATGTTATTAAAAAGACTTAAGGCCATAAAATAGCCATACAAAGAATAGTACGGACATCTAAAAATATTCATTTATGGTAATAAGCCCGGTAATAATAATGTCCCAGACTCACCCCCTGACTGTGCAGCAAATTATTTCCTCTAATTAATAGGTGAACATGGGTCATAAAATGGTTGGTGGTCTGGGTCTCGGCAAAAGCCAGAAGATCCCACCGAAACCCAAGGGGGGGAATTAAATTCAGATTTGCACATTCCTCTCATTATCAAATAATTTGCATGGAGGGTAATTGTCGTCGACGGAGGAATGACTTTAGAGAAGGGCTGAGGACCTGTAGTATTCCTTATTCCTCTTAATAATCGTCAGTACTTTGTATTAGTTTGTATGCTCGTGTATGAAAAATTATAACATTATTCATACATAACTGTAAAATCTCATTTTTTTGCAAGCCGGTAACTTGGCCATATTTAATCAATCCATTACAGGAGGAGGTTCTTATCTTAATCAACCCATCCCCATCGAATTCGCATATCCCTTAAAAACCTCTTCCGGGCAAGCAATCCACTTCAAAAAATTATAAATCATCTTTGGGACCATTAAGAGTTCATCAACGACACTTTAAGCGTCATCATGATCCCAAAAAAGAATAGAATAATCAATGTAATCATATCCATTAAAACTGTTGTTTTTTCTTGGCAAATCTCTATATGGAGATGGACATGGCTACATGAGCAAAATCGGTTTATGACTTCAGGGAATTATTTCATTTTCCATATATAGCATGAGCACCTTGGTCCCCAGAGGACTTCAGGATTGCGAAATGCGAAATCTGAACTGAAAAGAAAAGAAGGACTCTAGCACTATTATAGGAAGATTCATAACATACAACAATCTAATCAGGCGGTACGAGATTATCTTATCGTGATGTAATGTTGTTATTACTGTTATTATCACAGTCAGAGTCAGAGATGGATGCTAACGTCTTTTCCACTGGCCAAGAGCTTACATATTACATAGTTAGCGATAGCAATATGACTATAATATTATCGTATTAGACCTATTACATTGTGTAGTAATCAGTAGTCTAGAGAGTCAAAAACATTACTTCTACTTCTGAGCTTCTTTATGTGACCATTGTTGCATTTGATCATTATGGCATGACCACGACCACTCTCCTACTATTACTATGTGGCACCAACAGCAGGACCGATGCCAGGGAGGACCCGGAGGAGTCGAATATCGCACCGTTAAGTTTGAGAAATGGCCATATACTCTTTAGCTTCCTTGATGATGATCACATCACATTGATGATGATGTTGATGTTGATCAGTATGACGATTTTGACGATAATGTGGAGTTTGTGATTGTGGATTTGCTCTTAGCCTCATTCTGTTGGCTCACTCGTGTGACTGCGATTACTTGCGATTACTTGGGATTTATGGGAAGCCCTTTGTGTTGGCTCTCTTATGAAATGGACTAAATGTCGTGTCCCTGTCTTTTCCTCTCCACTCATTTCACGAAAATAGTGTTCCTGCAATCTACAGAATAATATGTATGTCCATGGCAGGGCAGGATTATTTGATAGGGGCAATTTTTTCTTGTTATTATCACGAAATTACTTTTTTTTATGTATTTAGGTATATGACAAAAAAAGTTCCGTGGACAAAGATAAGCCCACATAGGTAGGGATAAATGACACTGGTGCACTGTATGGTGGTCAACAAGTATCATATTTCTGTGCCATGGAGTGAAGTAATCTTTGTGACTTGACTTAAGCCAGAGCCAGGCAGACAGGTCAGTCCAATAAAGTGTGCAGCTTCTTGTGTATTTCTTGGCAAAATTATGATATTCGACAAAGATGATTATGATTGCGTTCTTAGGAGCCAGAGGAAAAATAAGGAAGCATATTGCAACATTGGATATTGTATTGCATTGTAACATTATCATGTTCGTTTTTCAAGGTAATAATGAATAACAGTAAATCTTTCAAAAAATTAACTTGTACCTTGTTGCATCCTTCTCACTCATGAAAACCTGTCTTGTTCAATGTTTAATTGTGTTATACAACTTAACTCCAGCAGTGGCAGTGAGTGTCCTTACAGAATATTGATATGAAGAAAAAGAAATTCGGCTAAACCCATGTCATTAAAATTTATAGTCCATCAGCATGGTTCAAGGCTTACATAAAATATGCTAGAGAGCTTACTGTAATCTTAATTATATGTTACTATATTGTGGAATTTGTATTAATTGAAAGCAAAGGGCACGTAAAAAAGAAGCTGGTATATCGTGGTCCAAGCACATGGGAAGTCAGTCAATTAATTTTGTGTTTTCATTCAGAATGAAATGGATATTATCAAATGAATAATTTTACGTATGGTTATATCATTATCATTATAATTCCATAATATGAGTCGAGTGAAGAAGTTATAATAGACCAAAGCATGTATGTAATTGCATTCGGCCAAATTCATTTATTAAAATCCGCAAGTGCAGGACATGGCACAGGAAACCTTTCATAATTCACTTTTAATCTCCCTTCTTCTCAGCTAAGAACTTTCTGACAGGTTGACCGCTGTCCGTTGTTCATGCAATACATTCGTGCTCTATCCCTGCTCATATGCTTAAGATAAGCTTGAAGACTTATCGACCATGTAAACTTATACCTATGGAACGACAATGCAAATGGGCACATGCTTATAACAACCACTGTTATTCATCATCCCCCATCAGATTCACGAAACACGAAAGAAGTATCACGGAAGCTGCCTTACAACTTTGAGATTTTTCAGCTAAAAAACAGAGGAGGAAGAAGAAAGCTCCTTGTGCAAGATAACAATGCTTTAAAAGTCTTGCTGATTGGATGGCAGAGTACAAAGGTCGAGTGGTTTTCTTAATATTTTAATTGAAAATTGTTGGTGACTTGATAAGAAGTTTTTAAAGAGTTGCACATTGTGAATGTATGATTATGTGAAATTATAATTTATATTCTGAATTCTCCTGAAATCCACTTGAATAGTCAGATCATCAATTTGCATTGTAAACTGGGAGCAAGTGCCATTCACCTCTCTTCTGGTTTGTTAAAAGAAAGCAGGCAAGCCAGGCCAAATGCCAGGCAGACCAACCAATTTCAAAGGATTGCAATGCAATGCAATGCAACAAAAGGCATTCCATTCCATTTGAGGTGTAATTTCACATAAATTCATAATTTGATGCATGTGAAAGGATGGATGGACAGGCTTAGATGGGATCATGCTCATGGAATCAATCAGTAAAATACTTGTTCGATTCCAATTACCTGGATAGAAGAAATCAGCGTTTCGATTAGCAAAAGACACGCAAAGATAGATTCAGAAAGAAGCTAAAGGTTGTTAAATATTAGTTGTTTCACATGAAGACAATGCGAAGTATAAAAACCAATGTAATGAAATGTTTGAATCTCCAATTCATTTTAAAAACTAAAAACGAGCGAGCCGACTTTTATCCTGCGTATTTATATGCCCATATCTTATTCCAGATCAAAGAAAAGAAAAAAATTGTCCAAAGATTTGCTCATGAATGACTGCTGTTGATTTGTATGACACGATATAGACGTAGTTGGATTTAATTATTTAAGAGTGTATTTTTTACTACTAATCATCAGAGTAAATATTCAACTAATAAAAACTAATATGTTTCAAGGTGCAAAATTCCAAACAAAAAAGAACTGCGCTGCGTGCAGAAAGTTTGCCTCTGACTGTATATATATAGGACTAATACGACTATTCTAACCCTCATTGTCACGCAATCGTAAAAGCAATATTGCATAATCCTAATAACCAAATGTTTAGGCTGAGTTGATGATCAAATGGTCAAGCAGATAGCATCCCAACGAGAAAAAAATATATGTTGGAGTGTCATTTAAAAAACCACCCCATACGAATTACGATTTCATTCTTATCCTTATCCCATGTATCCCGGTCTTCATGGAATAATCATGTTCATGGACGTGCCGCTTCTTTATATATTCAAGCCATGCAAGCTCTCCTTCGTTCTGTAGTCGATTTCGATCAGTTTTTTTGCAGTTGCTTGAGCTTTCATTTCTAGTCATGTTACATAATATTAAGATTACCGCTGATAATACCATTATGTTTGTTGCAGTTAGTTATAATATATTCGTATGTATTCTTCAAAGTAGGGAACTGGCTGAGCAAAAAATATGAAGGTTATTTTTTTTCATGGATACTTTTTTTTACACATCTCTGTTTAAATCTTCTCCGCAAACATGGCTCCAAGATATTCACGATTGTTGTTGTGGAAGGAGATGTTGAGGAGATGTAGGATGAAGCCAGTTTAAAGTCAAAGTGGTAGGCAGTCAGTCACTATACCAGGCAAGACAAGTCGCTACTCAATGAATACTGCTTAAGCTTTGCCTAAACTGAAGAAACGGAACAAAAAAATCTAATTTCCTTTTTCATTTCTGTCCATTAATTTTTATGTCCATGAACTTGAATGGTTCCTCCGAGACCACATAAACTCTATCCCACTTTGAGATGTTTCGACAATTTCAGTTCTATTCTTGAATATATCCATCCCTGGGCCATGGATGGCGAATATTTGGTGGATGCATGGAAGATGCTGTAGAATAATAATATGTAGTCGGGTTGGAGAATTGTTATCTGATGCTAAAATAAAGAACCGGAGGACGAGGGGAGCCAGGAAGAGGGTAATAAACTGAAACTATTACTCTAGGCGAACAAATAGTTAGATTCGTTTCCTAACCTCATTTGCCATATCGGAATTAGATTTGTAGCATGTGTGTTATTCTTATTATAAGTTGACAAATAAGTATAGGATCAATTAGTTTATAATGGAAGAAGACAACTACAAAATGATATTGGAATCTTCTATCACTCAAATTCATGACACAACAGAACAGGAATACTATTGCCCTTGTACTCACTCAAGATATATTTGATCGAGAATGAGAGAAAGACGAGAATTTTCCTAATTATGTAATGTTTTAATTTCAAATGATAATGTTCTTGAAAATAAAGTTACATGAATATGTATGTAATTTAGGTGCATTCGAATTAATATTATTGCCATTGCCCTTTGAACGATCAGATCAGAGAAGCCGAAATGACGCCCCATTGAGTGTTTAAGAATTAACCAAATGATTATCCATAATTGCTTAATTACAGTAGATAAAAAGATCTGTCTGTAACTTTTATACTTCAAGATCTCACACCTTCCCACGAGGTATTCACTTTTCATGTCCTGTTTTATGTCATACCCAGTTTAGGTAATTCCAGATTGAGTTTTGCTCTTTTTACGTCCACCAATTTCTATCCAAATGAGATTACTGACACTGTCAATGCTGGTAAATCGATCGTAAGTAGAAATCGTTATGGTATTTGAAGGAGCGGCTACTTCAGACCATATATCCATTTAGTCCATCCAGAGACTCCAGGCATTCAACATGAAAGGAGTTTCAGCTCTTTCCGTAAGTGGCAACTGGCAAGTTGGCAACTCTATCATAACATTACACACTAAACATTGGAAAATGCTTCCGGCTATTTCACAGCGTTAAAAAACTTATCCCCTTCCTTCTTTTCTTAGGAGCAGCTCTTTCTTTACAATCATGACACGAAAACTGACGAAAGACTATTCTTAATCATTTCAGCATAGACGACACGACATTCCACGATGCCATGCTATCCTTGTCTTTGCCATCATAATACAATGCTCTCCTCTTTACATGGAATTGAAACCTGATTTAAGAAACAGCAGCATTTAAAAAAATATTTATTTGATATCTTCCAGGTTTTCCTACGACATATCCCATTTATTACAATACGATAAACAGCAAGTGACCAAAAACATCCAATTCCTCTGGATGCAATTTGTATTAAAGATGTTACGCAATGCATATTTGGAGATTAAAATGACAGGAAATCACACCACCAACACAAACAAATTCAACTCTAAAGGATTTGAATTCTTATGGAATGTTCCTCTCTCTCACCAAAGACCAAACCAAGTCATGTTCATTTCATGGCTTTCTTACAGTTGCCTCCTAGTCCATTATTATTACCACACTATTTCATATCGTTTTTAAAGTTAGGTTTAGGTAGATTGTAAAATATGAAAATATTTTTTCCTAAAGCCAAAATATTGCAAATGGCTAGCAGATACCTATGGCAAGGTTTCTTCTTCCTACACTTTCCTTCCACATCTTTCCTCATTCGAATCGGTGTGTCGTGCATGGCTAAAATTAGAAAGACTATAAAAACTTTTATGGACAATTTAATGATGTACTTACGAAACTTGTAAATGTCTCTGGAGAGATTGAAAATATTTAAGACTCAAATGCTTTCTCTACACAAGGAAAAAACTGACTGTTTAGAAGAGATATTTTACTCCGGTCTGAAGAAACTGGTATGTATAACCCATGTAAAATATACTTAACTATTGCAAACATATGATTATTATTGTCCCAGGCCTTGGCTTTGGCTCATGCTTCACTGCTCAAGCATTATCTTGTTTTCCATTTAAAGATGGGCTATACTTATATTTCCAGTGCCAGTTTTCGGTTGGGGAGACAAGGAGGAATTTTAGGGAAATAAAGTGGCCGAAAATAGCGTTCACTCATGTATAGCCATTTTCATCATGCCAAAATAGAAGCAGAGAAAACCGAAAAATAAATTATGACACATGAGACATGGAAGCTTCATGAAAGTTTTTCTTCATTTCTTACAAGCATAAAATGTTCGCTGTCGCCTTACAATCAGCTTTATATGAAAGTATTTCTTGTTCAGAAAAGAAGATTGTCCATAAACAATCTTAACGAGATTTTATGGGCGTACAGTGGCCTGTACAGCTATTCATTTTTCTTCCAGCAAAAACTGTTCCATCTGAGGAGATATTTCGCAATGGGGAATGAGCCATATCTCGCAATTTCGCTGTTCATTTTGCCATGTATAAAAGAAAATACTTGCAAGTCATATTATATTTGACATTGTAGACGTAGACCAACGGAGCATTTTATATCATGTGAAGCTACCTCTAAAATAGAAATAGTATCAGCCAAAATATCATCAAGAGACCGTGAATATAATTTTGCTTTTATTATAAGCAAGCCATGCAAGTTTAAAAAAATCAGCATTACGCAAAAATGAGATTTCATAAAAGAATGGCAGATTCAAATTGGAGAACAAAATTTTGCAATGTGTTTTTGTATATCTTTATTTGATGCTGACATTGACGATGGCGATGATGGCACCTTCATTATTTTTGCAAAAAAAATATCAGCCAAGCCATGGCCCTAATAATTTTTACATAAGTTCAGACATCCATATTTGATTTGCAATTTAATTTCCTCTTCACTGATTTTTTTCGATCCTTTTTACTATGTTCAGTTAATAATACCTATTCATAGCCAAGTAATGTTGCATTGGATAGGATTTGGAGTGGATTTTATGAAAAATGAAATAACGCATGAATGACTTTTAGTCAACATGCAAATCATATTATGTATCTGATCTGAATCTGTCAGGAGGATATGAGAATTGGAAATATATTACGAGTCAGAACAGATCTCTACGGATTTCTACCAGACCTACATATTTGGAAGTGATAAGGGATCATCATGGATCGATATGAGTGTTCTGAAGTAGATTACCAAACATTCCATTTGTCTCAGGACGTGCAGGCTCCAGTCACGTAATTTTCAGCTTGTAGAATAAATCCATCTTCCTGATAGCGATATTCTCATTCCATTCCAATATCCACTACACAAATTACAAAATTATGGCGATGGCTGTACCAAACCAACGTATGAATCCAGTTTCATTCAGAAATCAAGATTCAGACTTGGACTTCCATCACAAAGTAATTTTCAAAGGATTACTTGGGCGAAAACCGGTATTACATATGCGCGGTCTCCAAACTACAAAATGCATTATCAATATCAAGCGATGCAAACATTTAAACGTATCTCATCGTCAGTCTCATCTTTATTTCAACCTCCCTTCCTCTTATCCTCCAAATTCAATAGTATCCGTGTTTATTTAATCCTTTAGACAGTTGTTTCATGATACCTGATTTTCTTGAATGAAATTTAACGAGAGGCTCATGAAGGAAATAAGCACATCTGCATTTCTGGTTTGGTTTCGTATATCCCATACAACTTTCCTGAAGACAGTTGGATGAATGAGCATATTCTGTAGCAATAATGATAATATAATGAATAATGATACATGGCCCATACAGACAGATGCAACTTGCTAGTTGGTACTTAAATCGCATCACCTACATATTATGTAAGCTCCTTCAGAATTCGAATCTTTATACCTACTTATACTACTTACATCATGTCATAATATAAGAATCCACTCAGCTCACAGATAAACTGATTGTGATTGGGAATGTTAGTGAACTGATGATGATTGGGTAGGTACATACATAGTAGAAGTCGTCTCATTTTCATCAGATATTTTTTGGCAGGTTATTCTACCTGTACGGGTACTGCGATTGCATAATCATTATCGTCCTCATTCATCAAAATGATTAAGGTGGTGTGGTCTGGTGGCATGGCATGCTAAAGCTTGATTTCATGATTCTGTTCTGTTCACACCGTTGCATTGTTGCATCTGGTCCGTCTGGTGCACTGGTTCTGGTTTCGCATTTTAGCATCTCATCTCTCATCATATCATTCACATCATATCATGAAGATTCATTTGGAGGTGATTCTTTACTCTTAATTTGTATTATTATTATTTTCTCACCATCGTGCATCTCATCGCATCACATCCCATCACCACATCATCGTCACCAGACAAAGAATACAAGAGCACAATCAGATTTCGAGACTGAGGAACTGAAAAAAAATTCTTGTAGAGAATGAGTTGGTAAGTACCCATCATCACCACATCAGTTTCATTCTCATCATCATAGTCATCATCGCCTTTTCATTGTCTGACTCAACTGCAACTGGTTCATTGAAATATAGTTAGGTAGACTCCTTTCAAAATACTTCATTTGAAATCACTTCATTTTCAGCGTCTTCGAACGTCTTCTTCCTCCACTCGGACCCGCTCCAAGCCATGCAGAAGAGGCAAAAATTGTAATTGTAGCTGAAACAATTGATGATGGGATGTGATATTCGAAGCAAATGATCAAATATACTTTATGTGAGCCAGAGAGTGAGTGAGTGAGATCTCTCTCGTTTTTCTAAAAGGAAGCGATAAAATTCCTTGGAATCCTCCTCTGGAAACATATATTGTTTTAACAAGCTTCATAATAAGAATCCTTTAGGTACATGCTCTACAGGATATGAGATCGGATGGGGTATTTTTTTCTCCCTAGCTGCTTCTGTTCATGAATTAAATACCTTCGACGAAGCCAGGCCATGACCAAGAAGTCAAAATTCTTTCAACCAAGCAAGTCAACATTTTCTATTTTCCAAACAAGCATGTCTGCATAAAATGTTTATAGATTAAAGTGTCAGTTTGTCTTTAGCTTTACTCCTTTCCTTTCTCTTGCCTTATAATTTTTTTATTCCCTGCCTGGACACCCGACAGTAGACCTCTGCATGCGACCCCAATCCAACCAAACCAAATTCGAAACGATTTGTATTTCAAAGCAAAACTATTCAAACCCTTTCAGAGTCAGATATTCTCGCAATGAAACCTGAATTGAATTGACTGTCATATAAGACGTTACAACAGCACACTGCGTAACTGACTATATGAAGCTGTTTTGTCTTTTCAGCTATTAAAAAATATTTGAACAAGTGCTTACACCTCATTCCTCACTTTTCTTTTTTATTCCTATTCTCCCCCAAGTCATGTTGGTGAAGTTGGACTTTTCAATTCAATACAATATTATATTAAAACCAGTTGTTGTTCTAGGTTTAGGTTTAGGTAGGTAGGGCACAATAGGAATTCTTCACTCCAAGTAAATAATGCACATAACAAGGGGATCTAAGAGAAAGGAGTCTCTGAAAGTCTGAAAGTAAATGTTTGATATTTCTCCGTCACATCACACACAACAGGGTTGAGTTGAATTTGAGTGAGGAGTTGATGTTGATGGGTTTTGGTTGTGATGATGCAATAAGCAGGGATATTAGTAGAGTTTTTTTTAGGGAGGGTTGCTGTTGGATGGAGTGAGTGAAGTATTTGGATATTGCATTGTTCTCCTTGTTGAAGGATCAGAGTCAGAATCGGAATCAGCAGACGACAGGGTAGGGACGAAGCTCTCCCGGTCATAATATAACATGGTCTGTGAGTGAGACTAATAAACGGAATGAAACGGCATTTAAAGGACAAAGTGGTTTTAAATCCTTATATGCCAGGGTATTTCTCATGTCATGATGATCCAATGGAATGGTACAGGCTTTTAGGAGTTTGTAAACTGCTCATTCATACTTTCTCATTGTTGATTGATGTTGATCTTGAATCTCAAATCTGAACAGACATATGCATCGAATTACGAGGAGGATTTGGTAGCGGTATCCATTACATTATAAATCTTTTATAATTTTCATCAGAGCTATTCTGCTCTTCTGTTCATTATCAGTTTATTTAATCTCCGAAAAGATTTAATTCCGATTTGTCTTCTCTCTTCCTAAAGCCCAAGCTAATTTTTAAGGGATTAGAAGAATGTGATTTGTAATGAATGCATTGTAACTGGCGAGGGATAAAGAGCTTTTATCATCACATCGTTTTTTATTCTGCTGATTCTGACAGAGGAAGCTAAACAAAGAAGGCTTGTTTAGAATAATTACAAAAACTAAACTAGGAAGTAAGTAAAAAACCGTTAGGGAGACTGCTGAATGTAATTAGGTATTAACTATTCAAATAGTGGGAACCGTTTTTAAGATTTATGTAAGACTGACTAATTTTCTTTAAATGCAAATGTCATCAAATCAAGTTAAAAGAGTTTTCAGATCGATGAATATTTTTTTCTTCTGTTTCAGAATCGTAAATAAAGTTCCATACAAACTACCCTTTCATGTATTCGCGTGAAAATGAATATGAATATGAAATGCCTTGTTTAAGAAACAAAATACGCTCCTTCCAAATCTCCAATAAATTATTCAAAGCATTTTCTCACCTTATAAGCGTCTGAGTCTCAGGGCTGGGTAATATTTTCGTCAAGTGACTTGGCTCTTTTCTAAACAAGAATTTATTCCAGATATGATATAAGTTGAGTGTTATATAAGACCAATAAGCCAATACATACCCACTTCACCTTGAGCCAAGGATCCAGGCGCCATGCAATATGCAATATGCAAGGTACTTAACTATGCTAAACAAGCCATGTTTTCCCTTTCCCCCTTCCCCCTTCTTCACATATTTCACGGGCTTCTCTCTTTATGTGAAATATGACTGGATAGATACATAATTTTCACATTACAGTTCTATCATTGCCTGCTGTACTGATTATGATGATGAAAAATTGCTGACTCCTGTCCTTGTCAAGCCCATAATTTTTAATTTACATGCGATCCCACAATTTTGTGCGTACGTCTAAACTCTAAACTGGAGCTGGAACTCCATTATATAATTTTATGCGTTTTATAACACCCACCTCCTTCCCTCCACCATAATAATATCCTAATCGGCTACACATGCCTGAATCTGTCTAAATTATTAATAGCTTGGTGAAGGCTTTCTTCCAAGTTGAGTTGAGAGAGTGGAGAACAAGTACGCTTCCAGTAGGTGAGGTGTAGGACCGAATCGAATCGGTTGGATGGAGTGAAAATAGAAGGATTGAGGGAGGCACATAAATAGCTACCTTTTCTAAGGCAAGTCCTCGGTTTACTTACGCATACAATACAGTAGTCCAAGTTGTCTACTGCCGTTTTATAAGTTCTCTTGTGAAACCATAATAATCTTAAAAATTTGACAAGGATGGAAAAAGTGGCGTGTTTTCTTATTACTTGCCACCACCACCACGGCTGCCGAATCCCTGTTACTTTTTTTGTTCATGTAAGATCCTAACTTACGCACGTTCTTATTCTTGTCTTGAGATGGATCCAAAACTTACGCAAGTGAAGCTAGACCCGTGGGGAGAACAAAACTGAGGAAGACGAGAAGACTTCTTCATTCCATTTCATACCTTCAACTTAAAGAAATATACCTACTCCTACAACGAAACTGTGTACTCTATTGATGTGGAAATTGTAAAAATGTAAACTGGCATTAAATATTCATTCCAATAACGTCAAAAAGCATTTGGGCTTCTCAATTTCCAACTCTGAGGGGAAGGGATGGAGGAATAATGGAAGAAATGGGAAATTCTGGCTGGATTGCTTTTTTCTCTACGTAGCCATGCATTTCCTGAGTAAGTTTATTCAAGGCATCCTACAATACAACTTGTTCTCACAACCAGACCAGGAGAAACCTTGTAGAATACACGTTGATGATTCCAAATCCAAATATGTATTCCAATTTAGAATTTTTAATCTTTTTCCTCCTTCCTCCTCCATCCAGATCCTTTATAAACTGTTTATATCAATTATATGAACTCTGTTGTCAAATATAATTTCCATGTTGTTACATAACATGAGCATCCCATGGCTTCCTCCATGATGGAGGCTCCATCCCATCCCTTGATTCCGCAAGAGTCCGTAACTAATTCTGAGAAATGAGGCTGAGGCGGGGGGAGGGAAGCATGTTCCATGTTGTACAACAATGTTGAATGTTGATATGAGATGATATAAGCTTTTCACTTTTTGTCTTGGAATGGAATATATTTTTCCCGACCTCCCCTGGTGATTCTTACTAAAAAATATCAAGTTTGTCTTAGGCTGTGCTGTGATATTGCGAGGAGAGGGTTTGGCTTAGGCCAAAAAAACTGCAGAAAGCCGAGAGCTGTCAAAATGACAAATATAAATTAGCTTGTTGCAATCTGTCCGGAGCGGAGTACAGATTTCAAATTATGATGATATGATATAAAATATGAAATGATATGATCTTCTCCGCTAAATAAATGCAAAGATTCTGCCTCTAGTCTAGTTTGTTCTGCTGCTGCTTGTGTATATGACATAACTAACAAGGAACTTCCTAGAAATTTTTGTTAATTGAATTAAGTTTCACAGGACGGGATAAAAGTCAGCGAGATAACTTTATTTCCTCATCCTTGCTTCCCTCCCTCTCCCCCCCCCCCGTTCAGTGTTGGTAAGCTATTTTAATTTTATATGTTTTTTGCCCTACATTTTGCTTGGTTTATATCACATTTCCCATGAGTCCATCCAAAAATTTCTCATTTACTTGTAAAACAGCTACAGCAGCAGTTTGGTGAAAATAAGTATTTAGAAGAAAAGAAAGAAAGTTTCTTCCCATATCATATCATATACCCATTCGCATTCATTTGTTTGGGGGAAATGAGAATGAACCTGGAAGAAGAATTTTTATTATTTTCTATTCCATGCCGACATAAGACATGGGATGGGGTACGAGTACGGAACTAAACTACAATTTTAAATGAACATTTTCAGACCTAATGTAATGTAATCCTTGGAGATTTCCCAACCTGAGAATTCATGTTCCTCATCCAGTTCCAGTTATCTTACCCCCATCCCATCCCATCCCATAGGTTACCGTTATTATGTTGTCTCATCCTGTGAGGAACAATATTATGTCGGGAGGAACTACTACTGCACTATATGGCAGTTATGGAGGAACATCATCAACATCACCTCCATGGTTCCCCCATGCTAAGGAGTAGTCATAGTCATTTCCTCTTTCCCCATTTCATTCCCAGGTAAAAAAAAACTATCATTTCGCTCTGTTGGTCCATTTCCATTGCAATAATTCTCGGAAGGTAGAGGGTACAGCTCATGGAGTTTAGATTGTTTGGAATATCATCAGGGGTCGGATGGTCGGATGGAGAAAGCAGTTAATGTAAAATGTAACGATTACATTTATAAACATCACGAGAGCACGGAATTAGTTTTATCAGGAGGTTTAATGCTAATCTAATATGGTTAATGGGAGTTCGATGTAAATTATACGGAAAGAAGACTTGGGGTTGGGGACCTGGACGGAGGACCAAAACCAGCATAGCCAGTTTCAAATCCCATATTCTCAGGAAAAACAGTGAAACCAACCGGCGTTGTATGTTATGTGCATGAAATGAATTTAGGAGAGAATGAAAAGGGTGAGAACAAAGCCAAAAAAGCAGGAGGGGAATAACTTTCGATTTTTCATCATATTTTCTTCCAAAAACCACTTTCCTGTCATTTATCATCTCATCATTATCATGATCCCATCACATATAGCACATATTCGAATATCCTATGCACATTTGACTTTTTTCAACATGGGATAGAATCGATCAGGGAGAAGTTCTTCGTTTTTTACAAGTTCTCGTTCCAATCCAAACCAAAGCTTTTAAAATTCATTACGAAGGTAATTTACATGCGAAAGATAGTGTAATCCAGTGCATAATTTGTCCAGGTTTGTTGATTTAGTTAACTGCATTTGCATTGCATATACATATTGGCTTATGATACTAGGCGAGTCCATTCATGCATGCCTTTACCAACTTATCGACGAAATTCCGATTCCGATGATAATGACATGAGATAGTAAATTTAAGAAATAGGGACATATAGCATGAGATACCCGTAGCCGTGCCTTCTGTGGCTGAGCCAGTCAAAGTCAGTAACATAGAAAGGAAATTGAGAGTGCAGTTATCAATGACGGTGGACTCATGATGATGACAAATTTTCAGTTCCAAGACCATAAGACAATTTTTTTCTGGGAAGGAAAAATGGACTCTCCTCCTTTAATGACTTTTTAATCTTTAGAAGATGTCAGTCCATTCACATGGAAAGAAGTCGATTCGATGATGATTGTGGATATATGGGAATGGAGATTAGTGCAAGCTCAAAGTCCGGAGATTAGTGCAAGCTCAAAGTTCGGAGTTTCGGACATTCTAAAAATGTAATCGTAAAATAAAGGAAAATCCATAGATCCATGGAGTTCCTTATTGCTACACTTCCACTGAAATCATATTCTATTTCCAATTGCCAATTCCATGATATTATTTACTATCTGTTATGCTAGGAAAAAACAGGTTGCTCGTATAAACTATAATAATATCTAATAATATCCGTTCAAATTGTGGTATTATATAACATATAAATATATTTTGCATTTACCGTAAGTATAGATATGATTTTATGTACCTAAATAAATGCAATATGCAATCATCGGAAGGAGAAAACTGTTTTTGCTCTTTAACTTTCTCGTGCTTAGCGTTAGATACGTCCCTTCCCTTTCCTCACTCTCCTCCGTTTTCATTAAATCCTCCATAGACCATAGATCCTTCCCATTCTCTTCTCTCTTGCAGATAGAGATAAATTTCGACTTCCTCCTAATTTCCTTTCATGCCTCATTTCCACCAAGTGAAAGTGAAAGGCATTTGAGAGATGATCCATGATCCATCCTCCAAAAACCAAGTAACAGTTAACAATGCTTGCATGTAATGCATAACGCTTTTTAGGAAGAGACCACCAGACTACCAGACATAAAGAGAAAGCAGCCAAAAAAGCAGGAGGGGAATAACTTTCGATTTTTCATCATATTTTCTTCCAAAAACCACTTTCCTGTCATTTATCATCTCTGACTGACTCTGACGGAGAAGGAGAAAGGTTCGGAGGAGGAGATGGATTCTTGATGATGATGGATTAAAAATATATATAGCCTCCGTCATATAGCCTCCTTCCTGTACAAAAGTCCATTGTGAATCTTATCATCACGATCAAGAGATACTTACATTATTTGCAAACAACTCATTTCTCGACTCGATAGACACTGCTAGTAACGACCTACTACTACCCATTTTAGGATTAATTATTAGGGACCTCCAAAATCGGTACTGTACTACTGATTATTAACTATCCTCCTGACCTCTAGTAACTAATAGGAAGAAGATGATAAGCTTGCTATCTTTCTTGATGCTAATCAGTTCAGAGATAAGATAATAAAGGCTAGCTTAAAATATTATGCTAATTAGTCACGTAGTTAATTCCTGCCAGCTTCACTGCATGTCGATATCACATCATGCATATTTATTTGCCTCCCATTGGCTCCCAATATCATATTATCATATCACAGCGGATGACATCTGAATAAAATGCACCCAAAACCTATATGGCATGCATAAAGCATATGAGTCAAGTAAGTAAGTGCATGTCGTACTGATCGTGAGAAGCTAAGAAGCTGCTATTTTTCTTGTAGCGATATTACTAGCCTGTGAGATTGGAGATGGAACGAAAGAGCCTCTTGATTGATCTGACCGGGTTGAAATCAAAGTTTATCAATTTGCCAACAAGATTGAATAGTGAATCGAATCAACTAGTTAAATTGTATTTAGTTAATTTTTAATTTTGCCTTCTTGACAGTTAATTAGTGCCTTCTTGCCCGTGAGTAAGTAGCAAAGTTGTTGGAGTGGTTAGTTGTGTGGAAAGGTAATTAATTAATTATTAATGAAGGTCCAGCTGTGGAAGGTGAAGGGAGGGTGGAAGTAAAACAAGTTGTTTTTAGTTCATAATTTAATCATAATTATAATTTGTGTTATAATGATTAATTAAGTACAAACTAATGTTTATATTTTTTTACATAATTATGCCGGTTGCAGGTTAAAAAAATCAGCCCTGCTTGATTGAGACCAGAGGGAGGGAACATATGGTCTTGGTGACGCCTGACTGCGGTACAGTACCTGCGAATATTGACTATTGAGGTTGGGGGCCGTGTCAACGCCAGCAGTGGGGTCAAATTGGGATTCGAATTGAGCTGACAACGCTTTTGGGAATTTTGGAGGGATTCCGGACCTGGAAAAGGGACTTGTTTGTCAAGATGCAGGACAAGGATTGGAATCCTAAAATGGGAGTACGCTCCACCCACTTCTACAACTCGGACACAGTCCAGCTGGTGGTATACGAGAATGAGGAGCAGGACCCCCAGTTTGCCCCTCCAAATGAGAGTATTCTACTCAAAGGATTCAAGGGCTCCAAAATCATTGCCACGAATTATCAGCGAGCGCCCAAGATGGAAGCCCCTCCCCACATGTCGCTCAAGCCGGGGGAGTATCTCACCATAATTAAGTACGTTGGTCATCTTAAGACCGGAGGGGATTCAGCTAACCTTTGGGAACTCCCGTTTTCCGTAAGTTAATTGTACTAAAGGATCCCTGGGCGGAGTGGAGGGTTATGATCAATGATTGCTTTAAATTAATTTTTATTTGATTTTGTGTATTTTTTTTCTTGCAGTTTGTCTACAAGGGCTACGAAGAAGTGTTGGGTCAACATCGGAAGATTCTGACGGATCATTGCTCCTCCGTTGAAGGGAACGAGATTTGGCGTCCAAAGTCCATCTTTGAAGTTCCTATTGGAGGGATATTTGCTATCAAAGTTGAAGATATTTATGCACGGTAACATATAAAAATGCCAGCCAATTTTAACATCAGTTTAACATGGTCTTAGCTTACTCATTGTGATAACGATAACTATAAAATTCCCCGCAAGTCCTATTCCAATCCTACGCCTATTCTATTTTTCAGAGTTCGGATTGTGAAGCTCAACTTTGAAACGAGGGACTTCACCTATTGGGCCGTTGACGAAGGAATCTTCGGGACTTGCACTGCTAAAGAATTAATATATCTGCCTGATGAATGCCTGATTTTGAGTATGCTCGTTGTTCCAGGGGTCTTTGAGAAAGGTGTGAGATATAGTTAATTATCCATTTAATTGAATTGTCGTACCTTCATTGTTAATAGGTATACCAAATAATTGAATACTTTTATCTTATATTTTTAGATCCCAAACCATCTCAACTGACCAAGTTTGAAGAGAAGAAGTTTGCCCTTGCCATTGTGAAACAACCAACTTTGGGTTGTGACCACGGATCCAGAAAGATTTCCTTGGTTTGAGGTGGGTTTCGTTATTAGCTAGGTCAGGGAGGATTTTGCTTTTGTAATTAGAATGTGTTTATGTGAATTGAAGACGATCAACTAATTGTAAGATATAAGACTTTAACATATATAGCTACGTAAACGTAATTTGAATTTACACACAAAGTTCATTTCTGTTTCGGTTTGTTAATGAAATCCAAAAATTGAAAGTAAATATTTGTTAAATGCGTTAATTATACTGATGAATTTAGGTAAGCACTTTTTTGTTGGATTGAAAGCAAGAATGTTGTATTTTGCTTGTAATTTAAGGAAGGAATCCCAGTAATAACCTATGTATGTGAATACCGAGACAAATCTAATAATATACGTATTATCTTTATACATATTATAGTATTATCTTATTACGTAGCATATAGTTTTAGTTTTAATAAAAAGCATTAACTTACCACTTGACGGACGTCCCATAGATCCATAATAATTAGTACGTAGGAATACCGCAGGATTGTTTCTTTGTTTCAATGGAGGTGGCTTATGAGGTAGTAGGGATGTGGTTGTCATGCCTGATGAGGACTCGCCTTCAACTGTTGTCCTAGGTCCCGGGTGTGCAACGGGCTAGACAACAGATGTAGGGACGATTTAATAATTTTAAAGCGTTAGTGTCCAATTTCACATATTCCGACGAACTGAAGTGTAGGATCTGTCGATTCTTGGGTTCCTGAAGTTGGGTAGATAGGTACATACAGATATGCAATTCGAGGAACCTTTCTTTGGAGGAGGTTGGGATATTATTAATGTCCTTGTTAATTAAGAACTTGCTAACCATAGATTTGTGAGTAGTCTATCAATATCACTGGAATTTCAAACACTCCTTAATCGATAAGTGCATAAATAGCAATATCACATCTAACACGGGGATAACTCAACACTCATAATCGGACTGCATAATGTTGGGGGACTGCAGTAATAATAATAATAAATGATTTATTGTCCTAAATGGTGCCCAGTTAAACTGGCAGTTCTACCACAAGACATGTTTGTGAT
>JAQIXQ010000292.1:0-36868 GCA_034700485.1 Pseudosinella alba | reverse complement strand
TGCTGTCACTTGGCATGCTGTCACTTGGCATGCTGTCACTTGGCATGCTGTCACTTGGCATGCTGTCACTTGGCATGCTGTCACCTCACCCCATATACCGAAATCTAACCCTGCGCCGACCGGAAAAGGCAGCGGAGTGAGGGAGTGAGTTCGAGATTAGTAAGTTGGAGAAGCTGGAGCTCCAGATCAGGCAGGCCTGCGACAGGAAGGCTCAACCCCTGGATGCCGAGACTAGGACTCGACTCCTGATAGCTTGCTGAGCAGTTTGAGATATTCGTGCAGAAAGTGACCCCGGACATGAAGATGCTGGTGGGTGAGATCAATACTGGATGCGCCCTCAGGCGGTATGCTGAGAAAACTCCAGACGCTGAAACCGTGGAAGCTGGGGAAGACAATGTCAATCGTGCGGCCAGGAATCCCAGCCGAGGGGACATCCTGGACTTTGCGGAGCGGCCAACGGTGGAGGACATCGGGTGGGCAACGGAGCAGAGGTCGGGATCACATAGGCATCCCGGAGGAAGTCGTCCAAGGACCCCAGCGTACCTGGAACCAGCCAGGACACCGGAGGATGTGAAGGATATCTCAGGGGCTCCACCGAACCAGGTGCCGGCCGGGAACCTGGAATGTGGACTTGGAACCTGAGACAAGCTGCAAATAGGTTTGGGACGGAGCAATATGGGAACCCAGGAATGCTGCCAGGGACACCAGCGCATCCGGAACCGGCCGGAGCACTAGTAAGTGAGCAGCGGGAATTGACAATAGGGCAGGAAAAGAACCTAGATGGGAAGTTTTTACGGGCTCCAGTGTATCCGGGACCGGCCGGGACACTGTATGAAGAGCAGCTCGACCTGACAATGGGTCACGGGTCGAGGCATACGGGCAAAACCGAAGGAGGACTGACAGAAGCTCCAGCGTATCAGGTACCGAGACACTGATTGCGTAGCAGCAGGAAACCTCGACAATGGGTAGAGAGGTATTGTCCCGGACTTGGTTGGAACTGGGAACCGTTCGCGGGTTCAGGGATCCAGGTGGACATGGAGTGCTCAGTCGGCAGCAGCACTCAGGGCATGTTCCACACCCAGGAAGGAGACTCGCAGCGGCAACCACACGTCGGGGGTGAGCAGCAGGACCAGGTTGCTCTAGCAGTCGCAGCAGCTGGATGGATGTTCGGGGGAACACAAAACCGATCTGTGATCCGGGCTCTGGATGGACTCTAAAGACTTGGGAGGAAACGATTCCTCAATGGACGGACCAACAGGCTCACCAGTCAATCGTGGGACGACTGAATGGAGGGGCAGAGGGAGGATTTGTTCCGGAGGCGTCTCTGACGGGGGGGGACAGAAGACGTCCAAAAGAAGATTATTCAGAATGAGGGCGCAATTGAGCTGCATGACTGGGATGGAAACGTCACCATCAGGATTTGGAATTCATCTGTAGCAGCTGTTATAGAGGGCGCAGATGGTGAAAGAAGCGCCGAGATAAGATAGGTTTGCAGTTGGACTGGGTACTTGACCTGTGGGGTGAGGATTGTCCTACTGAAGAAGGCATCCCAGTGCTCATCAGAGGCCAGCCACGAGCCATCCTGAAGAGGAAGATGTCGGAACGAGAGGAAGGGACGGGACTGGAGCTGAATTGAGCGGCGGGGAATGTGTCAGATGGAGGATTTCCGAAGATGGGGAAAGGACCTCAGAAGACATCGGCTCCAGTAGAAGTCAAGAAGAACTAGGATTGGAGGGATTGTGGGCCACGACCTGGACTACCGGAAGCTGTGCGGGGAACATTGCCGAAGAAGAGGTCGCCGAATTCAAGTCACCCCAAAAGAATGTAGTCGGAAGCAGGTACGGTTTCACCTCTACCAGGCATATTAATGATGGTAATCGGGGGACGATGTTCCTGCAAAGACGACGACGGACGAACGAAGACTCGAGTGGAGGACCGGAATCGACTAGGTGGAGGTTCCCATTCGACTGCCATTCAGGAGTTGAAATGAGCAGTTACTTTTCCTGCATATAAATTCTGCATATAGTGTGCACCTCATCACCTCATACAAAAAATACCACTCCCTAACGATGCTGCGAGACAAGATACAACATTAACTTCAAATGCTGAGCTCTTATAATGTTGAGTTGTTGTTTCTTCATATGTTTCTTCGAATTAAAATTACAAGCGGCTTAACAGGTAAAATTGTTTGCAAAAAGTTTAAACGTACGGCTCATAATAGTTTCAACCCCATAATGGGTTTATTGCTAGCGATAATTGGCGCCAGAAAAAGTTTTCTTTAAAGAAACATTGGGCTTATTATCGCCAAAAAAAATCCGCCAAATAGCGGGAGTTTTAGTTGGGAAGTTGTAAAAATTATGAATTTCGATATTTAACTTTTTAATTAAACTTAATTATAGGCTTTTCAAACTATGAATTTGAATGCATTGTAATTGGAAACTACATTATATCATGCAATTACTAAAACTTATTAGCTTAATTATGTGTGTAAGCACAATGTAACCACCAATATTTTACAGCATGTTATGAAGTCATGCGATTCAAAAAATGGCGGCAATAAAAATAAGCATTAGATCGTTCAAATCAGTGGAAAGAAATGGTACTGAACCTTTTGGATTAGGAATGCATTTCCTCCTTGCGCCCATGTCCACGCTGCAACCGTTTAGGACACAGTTGCAAATATCACCATCAAAATCCCCGCATTTCGGCTCCCTTTGGTTGCTATCCTTGTTTGCTGCCGCTGTCTGGATATCCATCCCAGAATTGACTGCCTCAAACACTTGGATACTGTGGTCCCCGGTGTCTGTAAATTAATAACAAGTTTAGGAAAATTAAGATTCCAGATTAAGAAACAATACACATTTCCTTTAATAATTCTGGTAAAAGATTGCTATCCCACCACTGTGAGGTAGCAAAAAGTTTCCGACTGTAATTTGGTTTCCGAATTATGCATATATCCCATATGCCGCATTATCACCGTAATATCAGTCAATTTATTATTTATAGATTATTAATGCAATGCATGCCACCTATATGAACGTTGTGTACTGAAATGTAGTTCAATAACGACGATCACATTTCTCAAAGGCATCATATCATCTCTAGCGGTACATTGGATACAAGGCAGCTTGGGGCAGCCAATGCTGCCATCCTAGCTAGAATTTAAAAAAGAAAGGAGCCCGATGCGGAAATTATGCATTTAGACGCCACCAAGTCACTTTTTCAAAAGCAAAAAAAATGTCCTTGCCGGGACTCGATCTCGTGGCCATCGGCGTAAATTCGAAAGCCCTAGCCACTGGACTACTACCGGAAAGATGCCGTATTTGTCATAACTTTAGCCTAACATTCCTATCTTTTTTTGATCATCTCATCGCCAATGGATTATTATAAGGATTTGCACTGGAGAAAAAACGCAACAAGCAACCGGTTTGCTTGGTCTTCTCACAAGCAGAACTAACCATGTTATCAAATTAACCAAACCAAATTTAAACAAATTACAACACAAGAAGGAATACGCAAATTGTTTGATTTCCATTTATTCCGGCCCAGCCGAATCAATCTGTTGCTACAAGGTATTCATCGTTTAGACTGGAAACAATCATAAATAAGCTAATGCTCTAGAAATTTGGCATAAACCATAGATCAGCAGATCTCATGCGAAGAAGCAAATGATTAACTAGGTTTTGAATGACATCTTATCTATCATCTCCTAAGGCCCGGATTGGCCCATTTTGTTGCAGACAAAATAGCAGTAAGCTTTCACTTCACAAATAAGTCTCTAGGTATTTTTAGCATTTTGGCGAAGTTATTTATTACCTATTTTGCCTATTTCGGGTGTTAGTGCTTTTTCTTCTATTCTGGGTTTTAAAAAGGCAAAATTGTCGATTTTTCGGGTTTATTTTAGGGATCCTGATTCTCGGTCAACAGTCAAGTTTTTTTTTAAATCTACCAAATTTTCATTAGTTGTTAAACATTTTGCTCTAATTTTTTTCTCAATTTTTCTTGTTTTGAGTTTTCTTTAAAGAAAATTGCATATATATTTTATTTCGCATTTGGGAACCGACCACGCTTTGCCACGTCGGCAAATCATACGCCGATTTGGTCTACAACAAAAATCGTTCCATGGTAGCGTTGGTTTTTTGGTGGTGTGGCTTGGGAGAAAAATTGTCCGTTAACTATTTTGAGGTTCAGTGGAACGAAAGGGTGAGCAAGAGCAAGCTTGTTACAACTTACAAAAAAGCGCTTCCTACTCCTTCTCACGGTTAAATCAAATGGAGGAGGAGTAGGAAATGTTTTTTGTAAGTTGTAACAAGCAATCCACTGAACTTCAAAAATAGTTAACGGACAATTTTTCTCCCAAGCCACACCACCAAAAAACCAACGCTACTATGGAACGATTTTTGTTGTAGACCAAATCGGCGTATGATTTGCCGACGTGGCAAAGCGTGGAACCGACTCAATTCAAGTGACATGTCGAAGTAAAATCTAAGCGATAAAATCTAAAAGTAGAATCTAAGCGACAGGTTCATTGTTCGTTGGCCTAGTTTCTACCCTTATTGAAGTAATAAAACTATCATAATAAATCAACTTCAAAGACAATTGTTTTAAAAAAAGTAGCCGGTGAAAGTATGGAGTGCTAATGAGATAACGACCGACCGACTGTAAACAGCCCTATAATCTCATGAGCGACTCATATCGACGAAATGAGCTATAAAATGAATACGATGGCTATCACTACGTTGCACTGCTGAATCTAGAGCCCCTTCTTCTTGCCAATCTACTATATAAAAGGCTAAGGATGTAAACATTGCTGATATTTGGTAATCAACAAACACAGATGTTAGGTCGTGTTGGGGATTAGCCTCTCTCCTCTGCTTGCATGCATAATGCATGCAACATTGAACAGCTGACTTCTGTTGCTTTGTCTCTTTGCACTTGGCTTTGCTCATAGTTGGTGGTAATGGAGGATGGCATGGGGGACCTGCCTTGGCTTGGGTGACCTTGGCTTGGGGGGGTCAAAGGTCAACTGTTGCGAATGCAACATTCTGGCTACTAGTCAATAACATAATTCAATAGATGTAATGTCCCGGACCCAAACATTGAACAGCTGGTGCTATAGCTCGCTTGCCTATTCTATTCCTATTCCCCATTTCACTGCTTGGTAGCCAACTTGGCCTAGCTAGCCTCGCCGTTAGGCTTCCGGACTTAGGCTTCTGGGCTTCCGACGGTCATGAGATCGAATCCCGGTCGGCTAGGGGGGAAACTTTTTGCTTTTTTTGTTTTTGTTGTTGGTGGTGGGGATCGAGGTTATTGTAAATGGGGAGAGGGGGGTTGGGGGGATTGTTGCTTGGCAACAGGCTTTCGCTAGTCTTCAATATAACTGAGCATCTTTGTTTACAAATGTGAGATGAGATGAGATGAGGTTTGGTCAAAAAATCAAAACAGAAGCACATGTGAGCAGGTGAGGCTTGGCTCGCATTGCCGTAAGCAATAGTAAGTAAGTAGTAGTAGTAATGTAGCCAAGCCAACGTAGTCGAGTGGCTAGGGTGTTGCCTCCACTCCGACGGTCATGAGATCGAGTCCCACCCGAGGCAAGTTTTTTTTTTGCTCTTTTTTAAAAGTGACCCGATGGCGTCTAGATTATGCATCCGGCTCCTTTCTTTTTTTTAAATTCTAGCTAGGATGGCGGCTGGCTGCCACAAGCTGCCTTGTGATAAATGTTTGAAGATGGAACGCACGAATTATGATTCCAATATTTTGATTTGTGACTATGAGTATGACCATTTCACGAGAAATTATTTTCACTCTTTCATGTCCCTCGCTAGCATTATTAAAGTGGAAATTATTTTATGGTAGATACGATGCTACCTACCAAAACAATAAAACAATTCTACCGTGCAAAATCCCATTATGATTAATCTACGTTCTTATTGAAGTTGCAATTTCCAATTTTCAAAAGAAGAAGACTTAAAGGAGAAGAAAATTCAGGAAATTGGATTGTCTAACCAGCTTTACTTGCTTACTCATCATAAATACAGATATAACAGTACAAAGAGTTTCTTTTGAAAATATATCGATATGGTTGATTAACGTTGAGTAGCTTTCAGCAAATCTCCAATCAGTTACTACTTTACATGCTTGATATACCTACTTATAGATTATATATTGGCAACTGCCTACGCTGTAAAGATAAAAATTTAGACGTAAACGTACATTTAGATATTATTAGTCTGGTTACTGACCCGATATCACTTTTTAAGTGGAATATGGGGTAATACGAAACGGAGTTGTGTCCAATTAATTATAAATATTATCGTAAGTAGACTAAACTGCGTTACAATAAATGGGCTAAAATGAACATGATAGACAGACCGACGGACACATCGTTTCAAAATCGCCCCTGAGTATTGTTATGTCGTACTGTTATCTTCTTTAGTGAGGTATGGGTTCAGTTATAGTCCTTTAATGGACCTATTCATTTCCTAATGGTCAGTTGGTTTAGTCGTTTATAGATTTCCCTAAACTTTTATTTAAAAAAATAAGCATTCGTGATACGAAGTTAAGCTTGATTGGCCGTTCTTGAAGACAGTGATGTCTAATCATAAAATCAACAATCGATGTCTGAAACATGGGCATTCAGCACAGATAAAATAAATACATTCCAACTAGTATTCCTATATCTGCAAGGAGTTGTATAACATTCCTATCTCCCCAAGACTTTTTTTTATATCACATTTTTAATATTTCTGGAGTTTGATTGATGTAATCCATGAAGAATGATAAACGTATTGTATACAAGAAAAATATCATCTCGGAAATTCTTCTCGTGCTAAATGAATTACAGGAGAATGCTAAAAATCCATTATCATTTGTAGCCTTATGGCTTTTTTGCCTTTATTCCTTGTAGTTTCGGTTTACTTTTAAAAAAATACATTACAGGGTTCGTATTTCATTCTCTGTTTACCAAGGTCAGTTCATTTCATACTCAAACTAGCAAATACATAATGCGGTCTGAAACAAAATGTCACAGAAAAAACCCAATTGTGCAGGTGAGCGTGATATAAATTTTGTTTTGTTCTCGCATGCAATATACTCTAATAACCCCTTTTCAATTTATTTCCAAACAAACACGTATGGATATGACAGTAAACAGCAAATTAGACCCGAACGAAATGAGAGTTCATGTATTTTTTCCCCGAAACATGAGAGGTTAGATTTTCTTTCGAAAAAATTGTAGTCGAATTCAAAAAGCCTTTAAGTCGCTACCCAATACAGGATATACAGGATAGAGTACTATAAGTATATATTAGTATATGAATACTATTAGTATATCTCCCCCAAACTACCTAAATATTAATGTTATAAAATGAGTAGAGGTATAGTCTTTGTAAAATGACAGAAGAGATTCTTGCAATGTACCAAATATTTAATGTAATTGTGGTATTGCAAGAAACTGTGGGTAATGACAATGAGGAGGGCTGTCATCAATTTCAACGGAAAATAATCGAACAAATGGAAATTTAATGAAGATGGATAAAGAAAGCGATGAACTCTTCACGAGTTCGAGTTCCAATTTGAACGACAATAATGAATCAGCAAAAGTGACAAGAGTGAAAGCAAATGCGAAAAAATAGACATAACAATGTCAAATAACAGCCCTACTGAATTTCACCGGATATGAACTAAATGCACGTAATGTGATGTGCATCGGTCCGTAAAAAACGGGCATGTCATAAATTGGTTTGGTATTATCGGTTGTCAATTGCTTTCATAGCTTTAGCATTTTACGAACTGACCTTATGTATCAACCTAGCAGAACAACTTTCTCCAAGACTTTCTCTCTTTATAATTGAATTTAAATTGAATTTAAGTTTCGGAAAACTGTAAATGAATTCACCCCATTTAAAAATACATCACATGCAATTATAATATCAGCTTAGTTGGTACACATATGTAATTAAATTAAATTAAACTACATATTTTGACCCAAAAGACGACTTACAGCTAGTGTCGGCTAGCCACAGATGTGGCTAGCCGACATGAATACAAGCGGGGTGACAAGAAACAGTTACGCTTATTACTCACGTACACGCATTCACCAATCACCACGCACACACGAAGCAAAGAAAACTCACCAGAGACAAAAAAAAAAGTTGAAGAAATAAACTTACCTTATCACATCCAATGTGGTTATGTCCTTATCTTGAAAAGATTAGAACTCACCACAAGCGCAACCGTACCTCGCTACCACTATGTCTGCTGAGGGATTTAATGCTGAAGGAGAATTTTTCCTCGACAATCATAAAGCAAAAAACAGCTCCTTGTTCCTTTATCTGGCAAGTACTTGATCTTCGGTGTTCCTCCAAGCAAGGAAATATAAATATAAATGCACAGCGTTTTGTTACTTTGTTACGTTTACATTAACTTTCGCAATGCTCCTTCTCCGTTCTCAGAAAAATAAACTTTTCTTTGTCTTTTTCCTTCACCAGTCACCACCAACCACACACTCGTTTTCACAGCCAATATCTTACTGCCAGGTGGCGATTAGAAAGTTTCGGAAAAACAATAATTAATTCCTCCGAGTTTCAGCACTTACAACGTATAATATATCATCTAACATTTGACCTTCTGCCCGAAAATTCTCCGATGAGGATATTCATAATCATATTATGTTATATATTATCACTAAAAGATGGTCCAATGGGCAGTCAATATGGAGTCCAACAGTCCAAATGGTATAATACTGCCTGGTTGACTTCGTCATAATATATTTTATTTAGACGAACAAATGCCCTGTTTTGTGGGGAATGGGGGCGCGTTTACTGACATATCTGCCCCTGGTCACTATCATGATGATGGCCACGGTGATGATGGCGATATGGTGAAAACCTATTAAATAAACTGAAATTGGTAAGAGTAATTAACTGTAAAGCTACGTATATATGTATGGCATGGCTTGCTTTCTCTCATCTCATCAATAATTAACAACCCTCCAGTGTCACACATTTTATACGTATCCCACACACATCCATTATGGAGAGTGGCTAAAGTATAATAATAAAATGGGAAAGTGGAGACAAAGAGGTAAGCCAAACCAAACCCAAGCCAAACCAAAGGCTTGTAGAATTTATTATGCTATTTAGTATTTACTTAAGCATTGTCTACTGTAAAACAAAGACACTGGAATTGGAGCTGGAGCTCAAGCTCAAGTAGACTTGACGTGCCTGGTACGTATGTATTACTCTGTATAACTACTTCCCGTATGCAATAAAACCAGTTTGGCGTGAAAAATAAATGAAAACCGCGAATGAATATTTTAGTACCCCTGCAAAACCCAGATAAATCTAAATCTAACCCTGGCTTCTGCTCTGCCTATTCGTTGACGGGTTTTGTTATTGAAAGTTTAGCTCCCTGACTTGCCCTGTCATCACCACATCAAAATAAGATGCACACACTCATACTTAGGCTTACACACAACAAGCGCTTCAAAAAACAATTTGAAAGCTGACGATGGGAGAAAGTCAAAGTTGGTGAAAGTACTAAACTAGGGGGAAATATTCTATATAACGCTAATTTCTATAACTGATGTTTCCTATATGTGCATCTATTTTCTCCATATAATAATCTCAAATGAATGGCGAATGATCTGGTCTACATATGCTTAAGCTTGCATATGAAATCGACATCAGTGATAAAAAAAACCCATTCAACCCGTTTTATTAATTTCGTCTTTAGAAAAATTACTGCAGGAAAATACAAATCCAACTGTTACCGTCACCTAACCTAACACCAGCCATTTGTCATTTTTTTTGCCTACTTTCAACAAAAGACAACTTATTTTTGTACTTCCTATGGGCTCCAAATAACGGGGACCAAATACCTAATTCTTATTCATTTTCATATTATCCCATACACCACATAAGAGATAAATTGTCAGGCTAACGATAACGATTTACGTACAAAAGCAAATGCGTCGCAAATGAACCGGGTAAAGTACATGTCATGCTTCATTTCGTACACGCTATATGAAATCGAATTGAATTGGACTTATTGGGAATTTGAAATACATACAAAATGGTAGAATATAAACCGATAAATAGGAATTACTCATACGTATTTGTACTACCTTCACGTATATTATACTTATATCCTAATCACACCACATAACCGATTCAGCACGAAGGAACTATGAAAATTGAAATGAAAACAAAGCAATTGTCAGTGGCTCCTCTCTGGTCTCAACGCACCTCGACTCGACCATACCAGCACAAGAACCATGCCCGACCACGACCACTAATTCTCGTGCACCCCTTTCCCCCGATTCTAACTTTACTTTCCCCAAACCATAAACGTTAAACTATGCTCTTGTAATATTATCGTAGTTAGGAATTAAGCACACTATAATGCTAACAGTAATAATGGTTAGCTAGAGAAAGTTCAACAATTATGCATGAGTTGACTGCAACCAAAGTTAATATTTCGCGTTTTTCCTTGTGGGGTTTTGGCTGCGAAATGAGTGGCTAAAGTGTACTATGGAAAGGTAAGAAAAAAATCTTGATGATGATCCCCATACCGCACAATCCTCCTGCCAAACCAACCCATACTATAGAACTGACAGCTACTGCCAGGTAAACAGAGGATGTGTATAAGAGCCCTGGCTTTCCTCTCTTTCTCCTCGCCACTTATTTCTCAAGCCAGCGAGAAGAGAACCGACCGACCACGCACTCCCATCACATTGTAGATAGGCATAGTCAGTCAGTTTTCAGTTCGGCTTTCATTTCTCGGTAACGGGGAGAGATAGATATAGCCTGGTTTTGTTCGAGTAAAGCTAACCTAGCTCAATTCAGAAGAGGAGCTCACACTCTCATACACAAGCTGAGAAATGGAGAAGTGAGCCCAAAAAATGCAGCCCAGACACGGACATTAACCATCCATGCTCCATCCTCTCCATCCCCACAGCTTTGTACATAGGAAAAGCATTTCCTCCATGAAGGAACTATATTGGAGAAAGCTCACATCAGTAAACACCGAGGAATGGACGGATGGAGAGGGGAGAATCGGGGAATGGAACAGGCTTCCAGTAAACCGCTATAGATTATATAGGTATACCTAAGTGGAAATAGAAATGATGACAATATGATATGCATATACGTGAAGCCCGAGCTTATATACACAAAAAAGGGAAACAGCAAGACCATAGGACATAGGATAGGACCTGGAATTTTTGTTAGTTGATTCGGGACTGGACTTTTTTTATGGGAGAAGAGAAAGTCTAAAAAAAATTCCATGGAGGAGCCAAGCATATCCACACGTTAATGTTCCCCCTCCTCCGCCATTATATAAAGTGTAAGCCGAGGGTAAAGACAGGGAATGAGTGAATGTCAACAAAAATTTCCTCTAATATCACCATCACCATTTCCTCCTCACTCACCGTTTCATTTAGATTAACCCATCTAGTTTCCTCCATGTTTTATGGGAGGGAGGTGGAGGGTGGGAGACATGCATCTACATATTATATTGGATGCTATATACTTTATGCTATTTCCTATATAGCTAGTTTATTGACGGCGGGATGGGATGATGAGAGACAAACCAGTTTAAAATATCTCCCTTATCTTTCAGCTATAATATCTTCGTTATCGTTAGTTCAATCTCTATATCTCCTCCGGAAGATATTTTCTCCCGAATTGTTTGTTACATTTTGTTCATCCCATATCCCGTTTCTATTTTTAAAGAAAATTGAAGATTCATGCAGAGATATACAACTTGTTTTAAGGAAGAAACAACAAAGCCCGACCCGGGACTGGGATCTTGTATGTAGGGAAAGTGGAAGGAGTAGGAACGGAAATGAAAAAAGCCATTCCAAACCTCGTTTCATTCTCCATTCTGTCTTGTCTTGAGATTGAGAGGTTGGCTGTTGGATGGAAACACTGGAAATCCATCCCGGTAGCTAATCGTAATTTGTCTCTGTTCCAGTTTTCTACCAAACCCCTGCTATGCCGCCCTTCTTGTCCCGAGCCCTATCTTCAACTCATTCCATGGGATGATCGTGAAGACGACATGGAATGAGATATGGGAAGGGTAAGAGGCGGCATTGTGTTCTCGAACACATCTATAAGTACCTTCAAGCTGCAAACAATTCATATCCGATCTCAATCCAACATCTATTCAATTTGTTTCAATAAAGCTGTAATCTTATAATCTCATCCGGGGGAAAATCACCCGCCTGGTCCAATTTGTCTGATTGTAGGTACATATAGATTGGTTTATATGAAAGTAGGTGGAACGGGAATACTTGGATATTGAATTGGAATGGAATGTTCATACTGGAATAGCTCGGGTGGGGGCTATCTATTTTCCTGAATTATGAAACTGTTGTCTCGAAAGAGCGGAAATGTTTTAGTGTATGGAATTATGGAAGTTGCACTTTATGAGATTGGACTAGGGAGGGACAGCCAGATATTTATTAATACATAGACTCTTTGTGCTTGTTTGTGTTACATATATGATGATCTTCATGTTCATCATCAAGCATAAATCAAATCCTATCAGGGCCCCTACATGACTTACTACATATATTCAACAAGCCCAATTTCATATGCAAAATCTGATCAAGCCACATAAAATATGTAAAACCTGTGCATAATAAAGTGTGAAGTAAAACATGGCATATTATTATATAATAATATGGGAAAACGCCTTCATCTTTGTAGGACGCCAACATGAATTGCATACTGCACTCCACCCCACACTCCAAGTCTCCCTCGACTCCTTCCCTTCACACAATATAAAAAATGGCAGGATTCAGATTCAAGATATTAGTGTTCATATATGAAGCCAAGACGAACGACGAAATGGAAATAAGAAACCATAATGCAGAAAGATTACTTCACTTCACTTCCCTCCTTGTTCATGTTTTGGCCAAGCCAGAGATGCGTTTCTTTCGTCGTTGGTCGGAGTTAGTAAGCCGTAGCCATATCATAAATTCATGTTTATGATTATGATTAAATGCCAAGAAGCACTTCACTTCAGAGCTTCAGAACGGAGAGATTCAGAGCAGTGTAGTTTAGTGGAGTTTTATGAACTCCATAAACTGAAGGTTTCATGATCATATCATAATATCATGTCATAATAATCATGAGTCTAACTATCCGACCAAAAAGGGGACTACGTTAAAAATGTATGCCCAACGATAATCGTAATCCAAGACATTTATTTTTTACATTTAAAAAAATGCTTGAATGTAGCAAAAAATATCTTGTCAGTCTTAGTCTTTGTCAGGCATGCATGGAGGGATTCATAATTCATATTAAGTTCACACCTAACGAACTTTGTAATCGTAATCGTAACGTAACTTGCCTGAATTATTTCGACCATGTTTTTATATTACAAAACCAGAAAGGAAGCTGGATGATACGATAAATATGGTTATAGTTTTTGATTATGAACAGTGACTTTATGAATTTACAAATAGATTATATTATTTATTAGTGGCAGTCAGTTCAATGAATCCAAGAAGGGCCCAATTTACAGTTAATTTCTGGCAGGAGGGGCGAATGGGGCAATGCGAGACAACTAAAAGATTCATAATTTAATTATAATTTGTTTCCGTCCCTGTCACTTTAATTGTATTAAACTAAACTTCCATTCTAAATCTCTTACTCGTGCCAAATACTTAATTGATGCAAATCATTCAAGTCAACTAAAGACACTTTACACTTTACAAATTGTTACGTGTTGCTGAGCACTACTTGCCTTCATGCACGTGTCACGTTACCACGTAACATGAACAGTTTACATCCAATTTACATTTTATTGTTCTTTAATTTAACTGTAATTTTGGCACTATTGACTATTAATTATGCTCCCAGTCATCTAGCCATTTAGTATGATCTCATTTATCATGACTTACACGATTAGCATTTGACATTTTTTTTTGGGAGAATGCGAATGGGATGGGAGGATACGGTTTACGGATGATGAAATAGCTTGCTTGGCTTATTTCGCCCTCTCTCGCAACTCATTCGTGTCCATCGAGCCCCACACGAGCTGCGGGAAACCCATGCCAATGTTGACATTCACCAACTCACTATCATGTGATCCTTCTGAATCTAATAAACGTAGATATTTTTTTTATATGACTATGCATTAGTAAAGTGGGGGTGGTGAGAGTTGATGACGATTCCCTTAATTAAAAAGTTAATTAAAAGCATGCTTCCTTCTAGCTAAAAGTGCTCTATGGGGGAGTTGCCAGTAAGTTCATTATTAAAAAGTTGAAAGCACTTTCATCATCATTACCATCCACCCACCCACATGCGTAGTTTGTGTTTATCTACTGATCGAGCTTTAGTCTTTTAGTCATTCATCATTAGACAGATGATAATTGTCATTAGTTAATTTAATGCGTCTTAAAAAAAGTGACTAATAAGAAGTGGCCCAATGTTAGTTAATTATTGGATTCAATTGTTTTTTTAGTGGTTTCGGAAGTGAGCGAGGTGGAATTATCATTTTATCATTCATTTTTTGTTAGATTGAATTGAAAGCGTGTGAAATGACGGATCAATCAGCTGTTCTGTTGACCTTTGTATGAACAAAGTTGTTTGAATTTTAAGCTGTCAGCTGTCAAAACTGTAACATCCTACTACAACTTCAGCTAATAGTTAATTAGTTAAAGTAAATGTCTATTAGGCTGGGAGAAGGTGATTAGAAGATCAGCAGCATCATCATGTGGGAAACATTTATCTCCTGGTACATCAACACGTATCTGGGCAAGTATGTTGAGAACCTTAACTCCCAGCAGCTTTCCTTCGCGTTGGGACAAGGTAAGGCATATTTCCTTTAATTATCATTTGATGCTGATAATTTTTTTTAAATGTGCGATTGACTATGTATTTTAATTTGTTTGATTTAATAGGGGAGCTGGAGTTGGAAAACGTCCCGCTGAAGAAGAACATCTTTCGAAGTTGGGGTCTCCCTGTGGAGGTGAAGGCGTCGGTTGTTGGGAGGATTAAGATTGAATTCAACCTCCTCAAGTATTTACGGAACGAGCCTGTCCTAATTACCATTGAAGATGTGTACCTGGTGGCTGGCCCACTTAACCTGGCTGAAGTAAAAAAAATCCTTTCATCCATATCCATACCTGTGGAATGAATCATATCATGAAGATGAGATTATGAGATGATTAACAATTAGCATCGTAATCATTTTTATTTTTTTAGTGGGATCCGATGGAAGAGGAGCTACTGGCCCACGATGCTAAAATGAATTCTTTGGATTCTCATGAGGCTCGCTGGAAGGCACAATTTGAGATGTCATCACCAGAGTCCTCATACTATTCCTCCTTGTATTTTTCTTCCATGAGGATCGGAGCCTCCATTGTGACCAAAGTTGTTGAAAATCTTCAAGTAGGTTTTTAATCGATTAGCCTGCGTATTGGTTTGTACACCAAATTGCAATTCACTGACGGTTGTAAATTGACTGAGATGTAATTATTGTACTTTTGGCTAATTTTGATTATAGCTCAATGTTCGGAACGTTCATATCCGATATGAAGAAGATGCCGGAGTTCCTGGGAGAGTTGTCGCTTTTGGATTGACGATGGAAGGACTAACAGCGCAAAGTTGTGATTCTTCCTGGAATGCACTTTCCTCTTTTGGTGCAAGTACAGCCGAGTGTTCCTTTAAGACATTGCAACTTAATAAATTTGGTGTTTATTGTGACCCAAGAGGAGAACAATTTAGCAAGCTAAATCCTGTTGATTTAAAGGTATGGTTATTTTAATTTTGAATTCAATTATCATTAGCATATTGTGTATTATATTTTTGCATTATATAGTACGGTCACGGTCAAATAAACAAATGGATGATTTTTTTCCCATTTCCAGTCTGCCATGTCCAATATTTTTACAATAAATCACGAGTACCTTCTATGGCCTGTGTCTGCCGAAACCAGGATTGCCAAGAATAACTCCGCTTCTTCCCTGTCAAGCTCATCCAAACCCAGATTCGATGTTCATTTATTGTTAGATAAAGTGCCTTTACAACTGACTGACTCCCAATATAGGAACACTTTACGAACCTACCGTTCCTTCATGAGATTGCAAAGACATTGTCGATTACGGCATTATCGACCGTTTGGAAGTGTCAAAGAAAATATCCGTGACTGGTGGGTATACGCGATGCGAGCAATTTTATCAATGAAGGGCTATCGGCGAAGGCGTCAATTAAAAACTATAGAAGAGGTATTGCAGCGGGCCAGAGATAACGTGTCGTATGTGAAAACGTACGAGCAATATTTGACTGGTGATTTGGTATCATTAGAGGCAAGACAAATAAAAGGTAACGAAAATATAACTTTAATTTAAGTTCACCGATGTTGGGTATATTGACTGAAATTCAAATGTAAACAATGTATTTCTAGACCGGGTAGAGTCTGACCTACATTACGACGAAATTCTGGAATTACGAGAAGTGGTTATGATGAGGATAGAGAGGAAAGGTGCTAATGCCCTATTGAAGGACAAACCATCAGGAATCGTGCCATCAGAAACTTCTAGTCAAGCCAGCAATCTTGTCGCACAACAAAGTAGATACGGAGTAATGTCATGGCTGTTCCCATCTTGGAGTACACAACCTCCGGCAACTGAACAAAATTCCTCTGATACTTCCTTTACTGATGCTAAATCTGACATGTTCCACCCTATACCCTCCCCTTCAGATGGTCCAGCGTTATCGCCGTCAGCACGACAGAGTGAAAATGATTTTGATGAAGCTATATTAGGAGATGTCAAAGCATTTGGGAGGGACGCGCTGTTGGCTAGATTTAATTTTAAATTGGAGAAGGGGGTTGTATCCTTGTCAAGAAAGTCGCTTCCATTTCTTGGTAAAGTTAATAATGATTTTGTGGGTCTTGCATAATGCGTATATCCAACCCAAAGTTGAGTCATGAGTCACAAATGAATTCCGAATTATATTTTTTTTAGAATTCGATTTTACCGGCGTTCGTGTGGATGCAGCCCTTAAACCGAGGAGTGGATCTCACAAATTTCAAATGACTTTATCAACCGTCTCCTTGAAGGACTGTAGAACAAAACAACTCATTGTGACACCTCATCACACGTCTGGGGTTAAGGCCCCTTTGTCATCGTTATCACCTCGCCCAAATCCAAAAGAATGTGCTTCGGGAGAATCTCTGTTTAGTTTGATTTATGAAAAGAAGCCGCATAAAAAAGCAGCGCATAAGATTTCGATGACCACTCGTCCCCTTGATCTCATTTTAAGTCCGGAGTTATATGAAGATGTACAAAAGTTCTTCCATGTCAAGGACATTGATGGTAATTTAATTACTCGTAGTTTGTTAACGTTGAAACATTCAAAGATTCCCATTATTTTTCACATCTATACTGAAAGTCACATATTCTATTGCTATTTACAGAGGATTTAATTATTCATCAATCTCAATATGAAATCATGAAACAGAAAACTAAAGAAGAGTTGAAGATATATTGGGAACGACTAGTTGATCAACATGCATCTAACAACTCTCCCGGTGTCTCTAACTGGGAAATTTATTTGGATATATCAGCTCCCCAAATAATAATATTTGGTTTAAAACCTGAAATTGAAAGGCACAAACAGGCAATTAAAGAGGCAAGAAGAGGAAAAGCCTCACTGCACGCCCAAAATCTTCACTATTCCTCATCGTCAGGTGGATCCTTTGTGGTTATTGATTTAGGTAGATTTCGATTTACCAATGTCATGAGTGAGGATGGAATTACTAGTCCAGATCCGTCCGTGTCTACCAAAGAAAATGAAACCGAAAATTCATTGACTGACGAGGATGAAGAGTTTTTGACACCATGCTCGTCACCTTTACCGGAAATGCAAGACTCGTCCCAAGTAACATCTCCAGGGCCTTCAGTTTTTGGAAATAGTGAATTCTTAAGGAGATTTAGCCTAGAAAACGGAATGTCTGCGGGCGATACACTGGACAATTTTTATTCTAAACTTTACAAGAATTATAGTTTGGAAATCACTGATATTCACGTCATTGTCATTGACGCAAAGTCGACGCGAGATGTGAACTGGAGAGCAGCAAGCTGCAAACATACATCATCCATGCATTTAATCGATAAATTTTCAGTAGATGTGCAGGTTCGTATTAATTATATAAATTCCCTGGAAATTTTTTGTTCTGATCTAACTTTATTCCAATTTTCAATAACGTATAAAAATTGTATCCTTTCTCAGCTTGAACGACGACTCGTTTACAGCGAAGATCCAATGTGGCCAGCCCTTACAGTGATTGCAACCCTTCCCAAACTTACGTTTCATGTTAATGAATCTAAAGTGAACACCGTGCGTTCAGTAGTTGGAGCATATTTTGCAAAAAAATCAACTCCAGACGATAATAGGAGCGATTTTTCCTTCATGAATCAGTCACAAATGAATTTGAATGAGGGTGAACCTGGAACAGGAAATCCTACTGCAAATGAGAGTAATAAGGAGGAAGCTGAATCTAGCAAGGCTACTGGCAGACTGCTAGTTGCTCAATTCACAGTTCAACACGTGTCCGTCGATATTCAGTCACGAGAAAGGAACATTGCTGAATTGCAGATTTTAGGAGCCAGAACCGTGATGTCCAAGAGATCAGGAAACACGGAAATAACATTTGTCATTCAAAGTTTGCTCCTGGCAGACGCTGTGCAGACATTTGGTCCAGATTTTCAACTTTTACTTGCCTCTCACAAGCATGTTTGGTAAGTTAGTTATTATGTAATTATTTCTTGAGAAAATTTAGCTTTTCTGAAATTTAACAGCAAATGATATGATTGGAAATCTTCTCTCTAATATTCGTATATTTAATGTGAATGAATGCAGTATGGACACTGTAAGTGGAAGTTTACGAGACAGTGAGCCCACTTCGCCTATGTCGCCTCAGCCTCCAGCATCACCGCTTCCTCATAAAATGGCAGCAGCTACATTAACTATGCCAGCTCAACTACATGAGGCTTTATTAGCATCATTGAGATCGAAATGGAGAAAACAAAATTTGTGTGCCGATTCACATTCACCGTTGTTGGAAACAGATGCGTTGATTACCGCAGATTTAACTTTAACTAGCAAGGATGAAGATATGGCGATCTTACATGTCCAGTTTAATAATTTGGATGTTATAGGTATTGAATTCAATTGCATTTGAATTTTTAAAATACATGAAAATATGTCCAAAAGATAAATAATAAAGACAAATATTTTGTTGAATTTGCAGCTAACCAAGAAACATGGGTCGAAATATTCCAATTTATCCAAAAAGTCAGTCCAGCCAAGGAATCTAAACACGAGTATGATCCGGACGCTTCTCATGCAGTTGACTTGGTTGATCACGAGTCGCAAAAGTCGTCTCAAAAACTACAAGCCAATTTTGAATTTCGCAGGCTGAATGTATTGTTGCTTCGAGGTGTTGTTGGGAAGGACGGGGATGAATGCGCAAGAAAAATTGCCACCTGTACTGCATCAGACTCGAAAATTAATCTCGTCTTAAGTATGATATTGAATTAGTGATTAATAGGGGGCGAGGAAATATGTGCTTATGAACCCTAAAATATGTACATATATATGTGCTTAAAAAGGCCAAAATATGTGCTTAAATATGTGTTTAAAATGTGAAAAATTAGCATATTATGTGCAAAAATCGAAAAAAAAGTACGATTTTAAAATCAACTTTTCCTGGACCAGGTTTTATTAATAGAAACAATAATTTCGGATACTATCGAGTAGCAATTATTTACTTTGTCAAATCCGAGGATTAAAAAAAAATATCATTTTTTTTAGATTTTTGTGGAAAATAACAAAAAATCTGAGGAATTTTGAAAAAATACCCAAGATTAAGCGTTTTTTTCTAAAACACATACGAATATGTGCCCAAAATGGCAAAATATGTAGGCACATATGTAATATGTGCTTAAAGGCCAAAATATGTGAAATATGTGTTTATGAATTGGTCTCAAAATGCTCCTTTTGATGTAGTTCGTCTACATCTAAAAGCTGAGCTTCGTCCATCAACGCACATCGAATATGTAAATACATATTATCTCGCCCCCTAGTGATTAACATTTAAATATTTTACTCGTACATACTTGAAGTAAATATAACGCAACATATTTCTCTATTTCGCTTCAGATAAAGGCTTACTTACAGTGGAAGGATCGCTTGGTGGTTTACAAATGTTGAATCTAACACCAGAAGGCCAACATCACCAAAGGGTATAAATAAATTAAATGCTTTAAATAAATGATCATTATTTGGAGTTAATATTGGGTATATTTACCTAATTGTTACTTTTAATGGCATACAGGTGTTAAGCGTTGGACAAGATCCATTGATTGATCCCACATACCAACCATTTGTATTGGGAGATGACTTTTCAAATCAAGTTCTTGCAGGTAGCAATGAGTCTGCATTGACATTTTCTTACGAGAAGAACATGCACTCGAGCCCAGCAAATCCAGCTCCTAAGCTTATCCTGAGAATGGCTTCCGTAATTTACACACACTGTCCTGTATTCCTTGTGGATTTAAAAAAGTGCATTAGTCAGTTTCAGGTGAGTTGATAAATTAAAAATTAGATGAGATATACTTAACTGTAAACATTAGTTATAAACTAATAATTAATATTTACATTTAATTACAGGAACCTCTCACAATTAAACTGAAATCGGCTGCCGCACAAATCGCTTTAGGTCTTGTCAGACAAGATGCGATTCCTGGCTTAAATTTCCGTTCATCATCCAACAGCTTGTATGGTTCGTTGGAAAAGTTGGATTTTGAAGAGGAACACACAATGAGTTTTGCTGAATGCAGAAGCCAAAAGAAGTCTATGAGATTGGACGTAGTCCTGGATTCTCCAGTAATAGTTCTTCCAAGGAACCGGAACAGTCCAGAAGTTTTAGTGGCAAATCTCGGACAGATTAGCTTAATAGGAAATAGTCAAGTAGAAGAATCAATTCTGTTTCCACAACCGCCTCCCGAAATGAATGAAGAATTTCAGGAAGATATGATTAGCTACAACATTTTTGTTTGTGATATTAGTTTGTATTCATTGAATCTCACTGACCGCTGGAAAATGGTAGACAGTTTAAAAATGTGAGTTCAAAAATTTTGCTTGGTGGCATCATTCGTTTTTAGTTTTCAGAATTACTAAAACCTGTTTTATACATTAATTGTTTTGAATTGCAGGACGTACCCAACAGCAAGTAGCACAACATTAATGAGAGCTCAGGAATTGTATCAATGCGACCATGCATCTGCGATTCCCATTTTACATAATACGGTCATTCATTTAACGATAAGCTACGTGGATGAATCTTCCCCAGGTTTTCATGGAGGAAACGGTGGGGAATTTGGGGAAACTCCTACAGGCGCTGGAAGCTCTTCACAGCTGCACATTCAAGGCCGCGTAATTAGTGCATTGAGGGTCTCCTTAACTCCTAAACAATATGCCCAAGTTCTGGATTCTCTTAGCAATATTGCTACAAATGAAGAGGATTTGGATCCAAATGAGGTGTCAGTGACAGAACGAAGGTCAAACTGGCAGAAGGAAGTGGGTCATTTGAAAGGCGGAAGATCCAACGCTCCCCTTCCCTTACCAAGTCCTACTCATTATGCAGATGACTCTTTACCAATAAAATGTTAGTTATTTCATCCAGATAATTTTGTATTGAAAATTAACTAATTCATTCCCTTTCAGCATACTAATTACTTTTTTGTACTTAACACAGCGTCATTTGAAATCCCCGAGCTGATCGTAGAACTTGCTTTACCGGTTCAGGCACATACTCCAACGGTAAACCAGGCAATCGATGTGCCTCACTTGACTCTGTCTTGTTCGGAACTTACATACAAGTGTGATAAAAGATCTCATAGAATGGAAATGGACATCTGTTTAAAATCATTGAAATTAGAAGATACTAGCGTCGGGATTGAGTCGCCGCGAAGGGTTTTAGCTAGTTCGAAGCCGGGTGATGGAGGAAACGTGCAAAAGTCCACACCGTTACCCCATGGATTTGCACTGAATTCAGGATATATGTCAAAATCTTGCCCAGATTTACAACAGAGCGAGCCGGTAACTATTGTTGAGAGTCCTTCTATGAATACTGGCGCAGGGATCCGTGTAGAGTCTGCATCCCTTCCGGATGAGCTGGACCCAGGAATGGTATTTTCCGGACGTTACCACCCCGTTGGAATTGCCTTCAAACCTTTGAAGCCAGTTAGGAAACGACGAGCAAGTACGAAACGAGCGAAAGATTCTCAAACAATAAAACAGTTTTGTCCTGTTACCCCACCGCCATCACCAAGGCCTGAGGATTCGTTGTGGGACAACCTTGTTCACATAAAAATTATTATGATAGATCCAAAATCTCCTGATTTTATTACAAAGTACTCAGGAACGCATAAGCACACTCGTGTGGACTTTAACATTTTGGAAGTTTTGTTAACGCCGGAAACTTTTACCTGTTTACGTCAGTTTTTTTCTGAGGCTTCAAGACATGGGAATTCCGTAGTTCAGCCTGTACCAAGAAATTTATCACATTCTCAATATGGATCTCCAAACCCAAACGCACATTTTTCCAGTTTTGAGCCGATGGAACCCACTCAACGAAATTCAGAAACTGTGATCAATGTGCGTGCGCTAATGATAAAGTTAGCCAGGACCAGTGGTGCTGTTGCGGAAGCTGAAGTGAATGATGTCCACTGCGAGTTGAAGAGTAGGGGTACTGACTACTTTGGCGTGGATGGCAGATTAGGATCATTGGAGATCAGGGACATTAGCCCATACGGAGGACTATATCCCTTAAAATTTGTATTTCAAGGAGATCAGGCACTTGACTTTGACTACGTTCGAATCGGTAACTTTGCACTATTTGTAATGATTGAAGCCAAACTATGTTTACTCTTATTTATTAAATCAACTAAACTTAATTTTATGAAATGATTGCATGTATCTATATAGGTGCCGATGCCAAGTTCCGTCTCAAGATGTCATCAATCGTATGCGTGCATACGAATAGATTTTATACGGAGTTTTCAACTTTATGGTCATTGCTCTTTGGTAGCACAACTAAGGAACCTGAAACGCCAGTTTCCGAGCAAGGGAAATCAAGGGAATCATCTATTGATTCTGCATCAGACAGCATTAAAGTTTCTTTGGATATCCAAGCTGGAGCTCCAGTGATAATTCTTCCTTACAGTGCCACTTCCGAGAAATTACTCATCGTAGACTTGGGTCACTTATCAGTGAAGAATAAATTTATTGAAGAATCCCCTGATTTAATCTTGAACGTTACATCAATCGATCTGATTGAAATGGATTTGTACTCTGGACATCTTCAGAATCATAACATCGACATATCGAATTTAGAAGATGAGAAGCACTGGAAATTGCAGCATGGGACTGTTGTGGTTAAATCGAGAGGTAATCCTTCCTTCCTGAAAAAGAAGTGTGCACTGAATCTGAAAATGCGAAGATATTTCGTGGGAACAACGCCGGAATCCCAAGCTGTAACATTTATACATGGCACGTTGTCCACAGTCCATTGCACTGTTAATTCAGATAAGTACAAGGTAGTGTGTTCGGAATTTTAAGATTACGTTTTTTAAAAATAAATTGACAATTATTTCAGGATACATATTAATTGTTAATTTATATTTATCTAGTTGGTGAGGGGACTTCTACAGTACAATATTGGCGAAGCTCTAGATATGGATCATCAAATATCGGTCCCTATTCGAGGAAACGCACATCGTCCTTCAGCCTCCAGTATAAAGTCAAGGTTGGAATTGGGAATTGAATTAGAACTAGTCAACGTTATCTTAGAAGTTCTCAAAGATGAAGATTACCAATTGACTCGAATTGACTTCGCAAAATCAAAATTCACATTTCAAAACAATTCGGACGGGGCTAAAGATGTTGATTTAGCATCCCAAGAAATTTTAATTTGTGACATTCGAAAAGATGATATTCCTGCAACAGCTAAACAACAAGACGGACATATTGCAAAACACACAAAGAATTGCTTCAAAAATATCTTGCAACAGAGTGGAAGCTATGGATCTCTAAACCAGCAATCATCTTCTGCCGCAGGTCCCTCTTCTGGTAGCTTTCAGCCAAAAGTTCCATTGCAAGCAGAAATTCATTACCGGCACACACAAAGGGGAACTAATGTTACAATCGTTCTAAATAATATGAGGCTTATGTTAATTTTGGACTGGTGGATGGAAGTGCTGGGCTTCCTGTCGCAAAAAATTGATCCTCCCAGACCTCATCCTCATCAGAGAATTTCTGAAGATAGAAATATTCTAAATAACCAGCGAAATGTTTCTCCAGTGCTCGAAAGATCAAAGGAACTTTCTACTCCAATTACTGTATCATCCGGAATTGTAACCAAACGAGCTCCCGTACTGGACATTCCAGAGTCGACGTTTGAACTAAAAATCAATGTGTCAAGTTGTGAACTTGTCCTTGTGGAGGATCCAACGGTCTGGGACTCTAATGCAATTATATTAAAGGTAAATATTACTAACATCAATCCCATAATAATTTATCTCGTTTAGAGTAACATGAATTCACCAATGACTTAAACATTTATTTTGTCTTTTGTAGAGTACAGCGATGCTTGGGTATCGTCCTCATCTCGAGCGTCCAATATCTTGTAGCCTTTTGGAATGCGAACTCTTCTCCTGTATCCTAGGGCTTGAATCTGACACAGCATTGTCTATTTTGGATCCTACAAACATTCAAATCGAGCTTGTCCGACAGTCATATGCTGAATCTCAAGGAATTTTGGATGCCACTTTGTCTATCTCTTCCTCGGCGAAAATCTTAAAAGTGCAAAGTCCTAATCTGAGCCTGCGTCTTTCATATTACGACATGAAAATGTTCATAAAGTTTTTGGAACGTTTTTCTAAAGAAGCCAAGAGCCATTTTCAAACCCGTTCTGGACCAGGCAATATTGCTCGGGCCAGTCCATCTTTCGTAAGTTAATTCTGCATTAATTAACTGTGACCATGCTTATCAATGTAAAAATAAATTCAAATCGTTAAGAAATAAGTTCATGTATAATATTCTGTTCTATGTAATAGATTCAGGAAATAGTCGGAGTGGAAGATGTCGAAGGATATGAATTTGATATGGCGGAAGATGCATTACTAACGGAGCATGGGCAAAACAATCTGACAGCAAACAACATTCGTCCATTGCTTATTCCCGACAGCGGTGCTACATCCCCTGCAAACGCTATTGATGAATCGTCGGCAATTTGCGGGATCGACGTGAAATGCAACTTCTTATCTTTGTGCGTGATAGACGATTGCAGAGATGCCGATGTACCATTGCTAGAAGTGGGCGTGCAGGCTTTGGAATTAAATCAGAATTGTATTGAGAATTGCGGATCAGCCGAATGCACCATCAGCGGTGACTATTACAATCGTGCCTTGTCCGGATGGGAACCGTTCTTGGAACCTTGGAAGTGCGCAATTACATGGCAGAAAAATCTAATAGGAAAACTTGGTAAGTTGTAGTTTATCTATAATTCAAAATAAATATTGCATCTGCTTTGATTATTGTATTGTTGCATTACTTTGCTTCTATGAACACAAAATAGAAATCACTAAATTAAACTATTCACTATTGCAGGCGAGCAATCTCCAACAAGCGAGTTCCCATCGAAAGCTCCTGAGCTTGAGGTGTCCATTCAATCAAGAAAAATTCTGGACTTAAATGTTACATCGACTCTTCTAACGTTGTATAGAACTGTTTCATCCAACTGGACCGAAGATTATCAGCAGCAAAAATCGGACCGCCGACGTGCTCCATTTGTTCCATTTGCATTAAGGAATGAAACAGGGTCGCCTCTTTGGTTTCGAACGATTTTGTCAGAGAATGATACAGTCGTAAGAGAAAGGGCAAAGGGACCAGAAGAATTTTCTGATGGTACTGGTTGGATACAAGTAAATCATCTCGCTGTTCAAACTTTTAGTTTTGAAGGAAGGGTTAAGCTCCGACACAGAAGTACGCATCAGTTGAGAACTCATCAGTTAGCTGTTCGCGTAGATGGATGGCAGGAAGTTACACCTGTCTCGGTAGATAAAGTTGGCACCTACTTTAGAACTGCAAATCCTGTCATACAACGGCGGTATGGGGTATGTCCGATGCCCTTTTCGATTTGAAACTACTCAGTTTCATACCTGGACAGACTTGACTTGAGAAAAACTAAATCTATGCCCTTTGTTTTATTTCTTTCTCTAGTTATTTACTGAGCTACCACCAACTCGTCTAGTATTTGAAGTAAGTCTCCAAGGCTCGGCCCAAAAACTCGTCACGGTTCGGTCTGCTTTACAAGTTCACAATTCGCTTCCGGATCCAGTTGAGCTAAAACTGGAAAATACTATTGTGTACCCTTCCTGTAAGTGCTGTTTTTTATTTTGCTACAATTTTAACTCATGCATTTATCAATGACAGTAATGACCAATTTACTATAACAATTTACATAGTTGAAAAGGCTCAAACTGGCGGATCCTTTATTGCTCAAATCGAATCCGGACGTTCTTATCCTATTCCATTGCATTCAGTGTGGGCACAAATGTGGGTGCGCCCTTTGATTCCGGATGGTGCTCTTACTTCACAGTACTCCTATTGTACTAAGGCATTACTAACCGCTAATCAAGATAATCAAATGGCTGGTTTAAGGGAATGTAATTCAGTTACATCGGAAGAGCAGCAGTGCTACAGATTTTGTGTTGCTGTCCAGCGAGATGATTTCCCTGCAGATGATGACCAAATAATTCCTCCCAACACACTTCCAAGTATCGTTCAACTAATGAGTATGAGTAAAAGAGCCAACCTAGTTACATTGAAGAGTCCACTGAAGATATCCAATTTGCTACCCCATGAAATCACCTTCGAAATACGTAGTAAAGCTGTGTTTGGACATATTTTGCCCGGCAAAGATTTCGACATGGTTAATGTAAGATTTAAAATATGTCTTTCTAAAATATATATTTATACATATTTTTGCTGGTTGAGTAATGCAAATTACATAATTATATTCAGGTTGACACGTCAGAGCAGTTTGAGATTATCTTCACAACGGAGACATATTCACAGAGTACACCGCTTACAGTAAATCCATCTATTAGTAGTGTCGCAGCTAAGCTGAAAATGTTAGATGCCCAGAAGCGAGTTGTTTTTATGACAGCCCGTGTCCGTAGAGGGGAAGGAGGAACATTGACCATTGGACTAAGCTGCTCATTTTGGGTCATTAATAAAAGTGGACTCCCCATTGTTTGCAAACAGGAAGGAACAGCTTCCGAAGCTGCTGGACAGTTCCAAGAGCATGAGGTAAGTACTCTGAGATGCACTGATATAATGCCTAACTGATGTAATGCCTAATTGTAAGTCATTTTTAAAATGTTTCAACAATGCTTTTATGAAGGTTGGACGAATGGTGACTCCTCTCTTGTTCAGCTTTGCTGATCAGGAAACATCGGAAGCTATGTCACTTCGAGTTGGGAGCGGTCTTCACAAAGGATCCAAGCCATATTGGTGCAAAGCATTTCTTTGCCAGAACGGGACTCGAGTTCGGAAGCTAACAGTGTCGCATAGTAATAATAGACCAGACTCCGTCTACATGATCGGAGTAGAAGTGAAAAGTGGAAGTGGGCGATACAGGGACACGAAATTAGTCGTATTATCCCCCAGATTTATTGTTGATAATCGATCGTCAAGAAGAGTTCAAATATCGCAGAGGGTTTATGCAACAAGTTTCTTCGATGCAGCTGCCCAAGCGACACATCTTACCCTTACCCCTGATTGTAATCTTCCATTTCATTGGCCTCGTTTGGACAGGGATCAGCTACTTTGTATCAAGCTGGTTGATATTGATAATGGTCTTTGGTCGGGTGGATTTCCTATTGATAACGTGGATTCATTCCATGTTAATATTAGGTTAATATTAATTTTTTTGAATCATTTGTTGATGTTACCGAAATTCGATATTTCTCGATTCTATTTACATTTTTTACACTCCTTACAATTTTTACAGGGATCGAGAAGGCTGCTCCACATTTCTACGAGTTGAAATTGCTCTCCAGGGCTCAACATATTTTATAGTTTTAAATAATACTGATCAGCTACCTCCTCCATTTAGGGTAGATAACTTAGCATTTGTACCAGTCTCATTTCATCAGGTAAGTTTCAATATTTTATGAAATAAGCCCATCGCATCTTAACTGTACATCTCTGGACAGCTTTTTATTTTAATTTGCTCATATAGGCATGTGTGGGAGAAGAGCGTTTAAAATTGACCGTGAAGGCAGAATCATCCTTAGCATATGCTCTGGATGAACCAACGGAGCCTGCTAACCTAACTCTAGAAACCCCAGGGGGACAGTCAGTCATTGTTAATATGGATGTGTTGGGAACAGCCTCTTGGATTACTTATGAGAACTTTTTCTATATCGCGCTGACAGCAACTTTCCCTCCAGAAGAAGAAGGGAATGTGATTGTAGGCATTGGAATAGAATCGCTTAACCTTGTCCTAGAAGTTATTCATGGGTCTAATAAAGTAACTCTAGCGAAGAAGGAACCTGGAAAATTGTACGAATAGCTAGAATATCGTCAATATATAGAGTGTGTAAGACAATTACACAGTTATTTTTATAATCTTTTCCAGGGCTCAACTATGGAAGATAAATACAGATGGTTTAATTGAACATGAAGGATCTAGACCTATGGGTGACGCGAACGAGCCCACAAAATTAGTTTTAGATATTGCTGGATCCGCTCCTCAACCAAGTCAATGTGTGGCACTGATGCTCAGAAGGCCTGAAAAACGACGTGCTTCAACCCAACATTGGGAATTCACTAATGACGGGAGACTAAAACTTAGCATGTATTCCAATATGTATATTCAAGCCAAGGACGGATTCGGTTTAGGTGGGGTGTCATACGAAGCAGAATCTCAAGAAGCCTCAGGGGCAACCTGGAAATTATGTACGTTTTTTCTCCATATTTTTGCTATGTATATGGATTATGAGTTTAGCGATGACAGTTTATATAATTACAAATAATTAATTTCTCTAGGGAGCGACGTTGTTTTAGGCCCACCTCAGCCAGTTTGTTACGTCCGAACAGCGAGTGGAATTCATGCAGAACAAGCTGTTAGTCGCCAAAAGCTCCGCGGTGGATCCGGAAAGTTAAATCTGGAAGTATTGACTGATGGACCAACACGGGTCATCCGAATATGTGATGATGTTATTCCTCCGCGAATTCATTTGTTCCGCCATACGTTTGAATCAAGCAATTGCAACACAGCACCAAAATATAAAGTGAAAGTTGATCTTATTAATGGATTGGGCATTAGCGTGGTTAGCTGTAACCCAAGAGAGGAACTCATTTACTGCAAATTTAGTGGGTGAGTAAAATATGACGGACATTGTAGTAAATTTTAAAATTTAAACCGAATTCATCGTAATTAGTGTTAGTTAGTTCCTCCATCCAATACTGAATATTTATATTTTTTTAACAGAATGTTGGTGGAACTAACAGAATCAAAGGAATCTCAAATTGTCAAAGCATCAGTTGAAAATCTCCAAATTGACAATCAACTTCATGAATCCGAGAAATCAGCCGTAATGTATGTCCCATCTTCAGAACGTTTTGAGACTGTGGAAGACCTTACTTCTTATGAACCCCAGCCGGCCTTGCGTCTTTGTTGGGAAAGCATGAAATCAAAGTTGAATGCACATGTTTTTAAGTACTGGGAGCTTGAAGTTAGACCGTTAAGTGTTGTGCTGGAAGAAAGGTTGCTTCTCAAGTTTTGCAACTGGTTGGGCATTGGTAAAAATATCCAGGCTTTCGACGGACTTAACGAGTCGGACTTTGAAGTTCAAAAGGCGTTTACAAATACGGCATCCTTAACATCTAAAAGATTTTATTTTGGCATGCTGAAAATATTATTAAACCAGGTATGTAGTGAGTTTCAGGTTGTTTCAATTTCGTATTATTGTACAATTTTATTCTACTAATATATTAACTTTCGAAACATGTTTTTCTCACAGGTCCGATTGAGTGTACTTACGTCGTCTAAACTTCCACCCGATCTCGCCGTCGTTAAGCGTCGACTCGGGTTAACATTAATAAGATTTGAAGATGCAATAGTAGATTTAGATACTTTTATAAAGTACCATCCATTCGAAACATTTCAATTTTTGCTGGCCATGGTAGTGAAGCATTATAAGGATGAGTTAATGTCACAGGCAGCGGTAATTTTAGGATCTACGGACTTCTTGGGCAATCCCCTGGGCTTTGTAAATGATGTGTCAGTTGGAGTTTCGGGATTGATTTATGAAGGATCGGTGAGATCCCATAATACATACATGGTTTGCGAAATATTTAATTGCATACCCAGGAAAATGTTTTTTAACCTTGTGTTCGTTTATCTTCTATAGGTTGTATCGTTAATGAAAAACGTAACTCATGGAATTTCCAATTCTGCCGCAAAAGTGACAGGATCACTTGGCGAAGTTCTTGGAGGTCGTACAATCCTAGACGACAAGCACGAAGAGGAACGTAGACGTATAAAGGAGGAACACTCAGGCAATTCTAGCGAACATTTATACGCAGGTCTCAAGGGATTTGGCCATGGATTCATTGGAGGGATCACGTCGATTGCAACACAATCCTATGAAGGATTGGCCAACGACGGAATGACAGTAATGCGCATATTGTTGTTTAATACTAGAAATACCAGGCAGTTACTGCGAAATACATACTTGGATATATAACTTTATTTTGTTATCATAGGGCTTGATCACCGGAATCGGAAAGGGTTTGGTTGGAACGGTGACGAAACCTGCAGTGGGTATTCTAGATCTAGCATCAGGAGCAGCTTCTGCGATACGCGACTCTTCCCAAACATCTTCTAGAATGATGCCATCAAGGGCTAGGCCAACCAGGGTAGTAATTGGAAATGGCGGGCTGCTTCCTCAATATTCAGAGATGGCTGCAAGAGGTCAAGAACTCCTCTTCGATATAAATGATAGAAACTACAAGGAGCTATTTATTGGCTATGAGACGTTAAAACAGGATTTCCGAATTATGATTGCTTCAGAGGCTATCACAGTATTTAAACCTGGCAAAAATTATACTCAACTACTGAAAATTCCACTAAGGTGAGAACTTACTGCTTTGCTCGGGAAAGGTACAATACAACTTAATTTTAAAAACTATTTTTAAACTCATCACACTTACAATTTGCAGTGACCTGATGGAATGCCGGGTAGCTGAGTTGAATGAGCGAGGCTATGAGAACAATCCATACATCGAGTTCATCAGTCAAGTCCGGGATGCTCAAGCAGGTGGCCCTTATTGCAGACCCCAGGTTGTATGTGAGAATGAGCAACTGGCCAAAAGAGTTGTTCAACAAGTGAACTATGCCAAGGTTCTTTATGAAGAATTACGACATTCACAGAAGGAAAATCCAAATTCTAATGGTGATGATTAAAATAGTGTCTTGTGGGATGCTGTAGAAATGCAAAGACATTTTGTGTTTGTCGTGTCCCTAACCATTAAATTTAGGTGCATACTCAATAATAAATAATTTATACTTTAATAAACTGAATCAGAGGAATTTTTATAGTTACCAGCGTATGTTATCCACATTTAGAAATAAATGCTGAACACCACCGTTCGCAAACTACTAATTATAGATTAATAATAGAAATGTCTATGTTGATATTGATATAGTGCATACAGTCAAATGATCCTATATTTTTATGATAGAAAATAAATGCCACGTTCTCGATGAAATTGTTATTTTGACGGTACGCTTCAGAATCAGAGCGCAAATATATATTGTGTATGTATAGTATATAGATAAAGAATAATATTGAATAGAACATTTTTTAATCAATTAATTTGAAATGTTTATTTAGGAATGTGCTCGAGCACTCATCGATACTGTGATAATCAAAAATACTTGGGTTTTAATTGAAAAGATTGAAGTCAATATTAAATTACGTATCTATACTGTATGGATAGAACAGTAAAGAATTCCAAATGGGAATCATGCTTGTGTAGATTTATAATATATTACAGAAGTCAGAGTCAAAGTAATGGCAAAAAGACGAAGATTGACCACATGGATTAATGGAAGAGGATTTGGAATGGAGAACTAAAGCAGCGCTGATGCGCTTTGTTCTCTTTTCATGTACTATTTTACTCAAGTATAATTCGTGAATGCAAAATCAACATGCACAAATAGAAACAAATCCTGCTTACATCCTCCTTCCAAACCAACTCTTTTCCTCAGCGTGCTCCAAATGTCCAATTCTACTTTCTTCAGCGTCAGCTTCACTATATAAAGGAAGAAAGGAGTCTGGGGGGTGGCATAGACAGCATCCGACTTTATCTGGGTACTTACTCTCCCAGCACAACAGTTTCACTTTGTGCAGCGTTCGGTGAGGTAGCTTGGCCAGTTCATATCTGGATTTTAGTGTTGGACTGCATGCAGTCGAGTCTGGAAAACTTTTCCCCTATCAAACTTTTGGGGATGTAGAGGCTTTAGTACTAACTGAGACATTTTTGGTAGTTTGTAAAAGTCAATTTTTTTAACATGGCAGATTTGTTCTTAGAACTTTGGAAGCTTATCATGATATAGGTAGGGGCACGGTATAATCAGGTTGGCTAATCTTTTTAAAAAATTGTCAGATTAAGTAAAAACATGTAAAGGGTCTTTTGATATATGTAAATTGGTCCTTTACGAAGTTAGAACGAAATCAAATAAGGCTGGTGTTTAGCTGGTTAGTACATTAGCCTACTAAAATGAATTTTATAATATGTAGCGGAAGCCTCTGAACCTCTCCAAGTTTGAACGTAGCGACAGATAAAGCCAAATAAAAATGAAATTGTGGCCAAAGTTTTTAGTGCTTGGTAATTTGCATTCCAATGATCCCAATCTAATTTAAGTCTAAATTTTAGCGAGGGATAAATTCTTCTAGCCACAAGCTGGAGTTGCTATCTACGTGATCACTGGATGGTTTGTGGCTTGGCTTGTTTCAGTTTGGTCGGGCATAGTTTCATGTCATTATCTAGAAGCTGAAAGAGGACCGAGCATTATTGGATTTTGAAAACGAAGGAGTGAAAATAACAGTGACACGTAGATTGGTTACCTAATGATTATCCAACCGAAACAGTGGATTAGGCCCCTTCAGTGCCCCTTCTTTCCCTCTAAAATTTCAAGTATATCTATCGTATCAAGAGAAAGCGGCGAATCAATAAATTTCTTCTCGGGGTTTTGAAGCTGTCACAAGTATTTTGACAGGTATTAGAAAGATATAAAATGATTGATTTTTTCTCACATTTTAATAATGTGCCAAGATAGTTAAGAATTCTATATGACATGAAACTAAAAATAATTCCCCACATCTACTGAGCTTTTCAGGTCCCTCATAGTCAACAAGTGTCTCGTTTCTATTTATGAGAACCAAGAGATAATTTAGGTACTTTTGTGTTTATTTCAGAGTGATTGTTGGCAAATATTTGTACAACAAAACGATTTAAAACTTCCAGCGAAATTCTGAATAAGAGCAAAACGTAATATTGTAATGCGCACGTTATATGGACCGAGTGAAGTCTGGAGAATTGGATGAAAAACAAACAAACAACTTCCGAGCAACTTTTAAGAAAACAATTTGTATCCATAAGTTAACTCTGCGTTCTGATTGTGAGTTCAATAGTATTAAAGAGTAAGTTTTTTTTATTATTGTTTGAACAGGATGCATTGTTCATGCAATATGTATACGTTAGCTAATACAGCTTGTTATATCTACATAAAAAGGAAGGCGTTTATCATTCATCAAATCACGACGAATAAATAACTTCTTTTGAACTAAGCTACTACACACTATTGTAGACGATCCAGTTATTCTTCTGAAAATTGGTAAGTCATTGTCATTATTCTGGTACATTTCAAGTTATTAAGTGAAATCATGCTTGTTGGTTTTGCTAATATTTTCTAGGGACAAAGGAGTATGAAACACGAAAGCAGACTCATTTTAAAGTTTTTTGTCCTTTCAATTCCCAAGTGTATAATTTTGAGAGCAAAACTTTCCTTTTGGTTGCTTTTTCCGTTGATTCTGTTTTTCAGCCCATAAGTTTTGACAATTGGGAATGATTTCTGCAATTGACATTTCTTGTCTTATGGAATGTGGAAATCGGGACTTGGTAACAACAGTTTGCGAATTCTTACAGTTTGGGGCATACTGAGCTACTAGAGCATTTCTGCTGGTGCACGCTCCCTTTCATCTGCTTACCAATGCAATGCAGTAACAGTAACGGCCCAGGAGCTCAAATAATAATTTACACTCTGCATGAGCCACTGTCTCATGCATAAAATGTCACACATCCACATCATCTCTACACTTAAAACTTAACGATATTTAAAAGATCATTCTAACAGCAGGTGAATCCATTCCAACTGCAAAATAATTGCACACATAGATTACTTGCATTCATAGCGGATTTCATATTACATCTCTTCCCTCCTCAATTCTATTGAAATTTATGATAAAATTGGCAAACAAGAAATTTTCATTCATTAAACCTGAGCACACACCTCCCCATCATATCAGCACTCTCAAAACTTTACAAGCGACAACTCCACATTCATTGAGCCATTAAACCAATCAAGGAGACATTTACAGCAATAAAGGCGACAAATTTATATTACCATCAAACGAGTCGTAAAGGAGCTGCTGTTGCTCCTGCTGTTTCCCCCAAATTGTATGTGAATTTCAATGAAAATGTAACGTTACTTGCCTCCCCTCGCCTAATAAGCAAGCTTGTTATAACTCGTACTTGTTGCAGTTGAAGAAAAAAATAGCCAACCTATCTCATTATCATCCCATCCCATCTCCCAAATCTCTCAAAAAGTGAGAGACATAGTCAAATAATATATGAAATTAGCTACATGCAAACAAATGAATACATGTACAATTGACGAGGTTGACAAAAAAAACTCTAAAGATTCTTGCGACTGTTTTTACTCCTCGTAAAGTAAATATGTCATTCTCATTCATGAGTATATATATACCTATATTGTGAGATGACTGGGGATGATAATAATATAAGTAATGGGCCGATTCAAGTGGACATCTAGCAATTAATGGAGCACTTTGACAGGATATAACTTTCATGTTTTAATGTTGAAAATCTGCCATTGAGGTGTTGATAAGTGGAAAAAAGAATTTAAAAGATGTTTTCATGTATGCATATCAGCGGCACAGTTAGTTAAATTGTAACTAGATAGGTTTGCATTTTGTATTTGCATTATCATACCTCAGCGCTATGCTCTGTACGCATATATGTGTTGTTTTAATAGCCTACCAGACCAAATAAAATTATAATAAAATCAGCTCATTATTATTATTAAATTACGTGGGGATGGCTTGGACTGACTGGCTCACTGCTGCGTACTATAATAAACCAGTAAATTTAATTGTCCTCAACCTCCTGCCCCATTGTTTCCTCTTCTCGTTCATTATCTCTGTCTCCTCTCGTGCAAGTTGATAGTTGATGTTGATTTGATCCATAAATATACGTGAGAATCTTGTAGTTCACATTTATAATGAGTTTGAGAGAGACGAGGACGTAGATCGCATCAATAATGATTATCATTATTGTTATGTTTTTATTAATAAACTTGCGAAACGAGTGGAAGTGGAAGGATGAGTAAGTTATAATAACTTATAAAATGTTTTAATTCATCAATTCAACCTTACTATTGTTCAAAGGGAGAGGAATGATCAAGATAAAATGCACTTTTTTCATTTTTACCTTTTAATTTTTAAGTATGGATTGTTGTATGAAAAGTTGGAAAGTCAACATTATTGGCAGATTACTCATATATAGAGACCAGGAAAAAAATAAAATGTTGAAATGTAATGCAGATCTATTGTCAAATGCCTTGCTTGTCACAATATCATCTCTTCATGATCATCATCATCAAAATTCCCATTAATAGATTCGGCTTGGGTCCCAATGGGCAAAAATGACTTAATGACAAAGTTAATCCATAATAATATCAATATCACTGCGCGAATAATTATTGATGATGATGATGAAGAGACTTTGTATTATGAGCCAAGAAGCCAACCCAAGCCACTCACTCGTATAAACATAAATGTAGTCAATCAAGAAACAAAACATCATATTTCCATTTTGATTTTAACTTCGACTGGCTGAAGGATGAAAGCAAAGCTCATATCAAATGTCACAACTGACAACCAAATTGGTGTTTACTCCTCTAATAATAAAGGCAATGCAATCCAGTCGAGAGATGGGAGACGGACACATTTTTATTATAATATTAACTTTATCAAATCAAATCATCCCAACCGAATTTTAAATTGTTTGCCCACAGTCCAGTCATAAAGTGTCAAATGGACGCATGACGCACATAATATGATGAGTATTGCTACGATTATTATTAAAAAGCTTCCAATGAGCAGGACAACACGTAATGTCAGTATTCAGTATTGTCAGTCAAACATCAATCTCTCGTTATGGAAGAGCTTTTTTGGCTGGCTTTGGTTTGACTTGATTTTGGCTTAGGACTGAAAAGAAGAATTGAATGTTATTAAAGCCATTCTTAATGGATTTATTAGGTTTTCCGGAACTCTCTCTGGAGAAATGTCCTCACCCGCTGCGTGCGTGTGCGTACGTACGCTCACCAGCTGCTGCCGTTTTCCCCTTTATCCACACATCAACAACGCTATATAGGCAATAGATACAGGGTCAGCTGGGCTTCTAGC
>JAQIXQ010000291.1:0-36921 GCA_034700485.1 Pseudosinella alba | reverse complement strand
AATGTATTTAACATTTCCTCCTCCATACTTTTTACTGGCAGCAGGAATCCCTTCTCTTTGATGAAGAACTCCACAGTGGAAAATTGGCATCTTTGGAGCAATGTGCGGAGGACTGTATTTTGATACAGTAAACTGTACTGGCGATGGGTAGAGTTTGAGACTCCTTCATCGTAGGAGTATGTGAGTGCAGGATTCCTTTCTTCTTCAGGGGCATGCTTTTCAAAATGAGTGGTTGCTAATTTGATCAGTTCCAGCCCGGAATTTTCGATAGCCAGGATGATGAACAGGTCGTCGAAAATAATATCCGACTGGGAGTCAAACGCCTTGAGCTGATCGAAAAAACTGATGATGTTTGGAAAATCGGAGCGTGCACAGGAAATTGCAATGAGCCGAAGAGTGTCCACTGGACGTTCTGGCTCTTCCTCTAAGAATCTTCCGGGGGCCGATACCGCGGGGGGCGACGGAAAACGTCTGTGCTTGGACAGATATTGGAGAAACTGGGTTGGATTGATGGGTAGAAAAATGTCAGCGAGCATGGAGTCCACGAAGTAGGTTATCACTGGTTGGAGAAATTCTGAAGTCTCAATTTCATCTAGTCTTGTCTCACTTGCCAGAACAGTGTCAAGGAAGAAGATGCTCAGTTCTCCACTCCAGCTAATATTCTTATCGTCTTTCAACCTATCAATTAGGAACCAAGCTACGAAATATTCTGCTAAGGTGCGATGCATAAATCTCGGGGATCCTGCTATGTTTGATGATTCAACAATGCCGATTTTTAGCATTTCCTCCATATCAATATCGGTAACTGGGGTAATATGACCTTCCAAGGTATCCATCTCCAGAGGGAATAGCAAGTGGAGGCTCATGCTTACGTGCACGTCAATGAAAGTATCAATTCCGTGAAAATCTTGTCGCACGTGGACGCTCAAATACTTTTGTAACTTTGTGATTATCAGGGCCTTGTACAGGTCTGTGATGGAATTGATAAGCACAGAAGGGACTGCGGATGCCTGCTCAGATTTTGCGAAACTGATTGCTTCCTCTTCATACACCTCCCCTATGAGAAGGCATAGGAGTGGAACTCCTGCTATGTCCTGGTCCTTTGAGTTCATCCTGGATTTCAAGAGTTGAAGGCTGTTTTCTGCAAAAGCCTTTAATCTTGCCTGGTAATAGTCGTGATTAGCTTTATCCAGTGACCAAAAAGATGTTAGAAACCGTAACTGGTTCTCTTCGTCAAATGGGCAAATGGTGTAGCCCAAGACACTAAGACGGTTTTCCAATTCCGTTTGCAAATGTGGTCTTGAAGTAACCCAGAGCCGGATGGACTTGCAAGAGCTCCTGATTACTTGTAGCAGCTCATATGTCAAGTCCGTATCTGTTGACTTGACTTCATCCAAGCCATCCAACATGAGCTCAATTGTTATGTCGTCGACCACCGATGTTAATTTTGATTTCAGTACGGCTTTCCCCAACTCATTATTGCTTGTTGAGTCCATCAAAGTCTGTTCAAACGCTGACATTTTATTTTTGCAGGGACATTGCCTAAACTGCCTGATGAATTCGCTGAGCACAAGGAAAATTACTATTTTATCAGGAAACTGCTTGGTGAGTCTCCTTCCAATCTGGGCCAAAAGGACGGATTTCCCCATTCCTGGTGTATCCGATATACAAACTGGCTGAGAATCCGATTTTAAATTTAGACAAAAATCTTCTTCCTCTTGCTCCAGTTGGGATTTTGAAATATATTTCTGCAAAGTGTCCATCTTCCCCCGCGACTTGATCCATCGAAGCTTCCCCTTTTCATAGTGAAACCAGTGGACATGCATATCCGTTTTCTTGCAAATATGATTAAAATGCTGAGCTTTGTCTAGGATGAGAAATTTGACAGTAAGTTTCTGTACTTTCATTTGCTCACTAGAATGACGAACTGCCTGAGTTCCGGCCAAACTTATTATCTGATAATGGTCTATTCCCGTGAGTAGAAAAACGTCTGGGAAATGTTGCCTCAGGATTTCATTCGAAATTATACACCGACTAAAGATTGTTCTATTTACATAATAGCTCAGGCTAGCCGGAAGAGTTTGCTTGAAAATGTTCCCGTTCTTTCCAGTCATCAGATTATTGAGAATGCTGCCCTTCAAGATTGGAAGCAATTCTTCAAATACCAAAGTTGGTGAAAGTTGTTTAAGGTTTCTTTTCACTCGTTCTTGAAATAGTGGAGAAAGCTCGCTCCATGTAATTGAAGGGTTGTTAATGGCAGTTCTGCATGGTAGGTTAAACTCAAGTCGGATGGATTCTGCGCAAGAATCACAAATAAATTTATAATTAGCCCCGGTGAACCTTGTGTTGAAGTATTAAATTTAAGTCTGACCTTCAATATCCTCTGCTCCTGCTTTAAATTCCTTTCCCAATACTTGGAAAAGTCTTCCCAAAGTAGCTTTGCTTCCATTCCGACCCACCCATAGTTGAAGTGCGTCCGTGATTAAATCATACTCGCTGATCTTTTGGCGTTGTAGATCCCGCTTGAATTTTTCAGTTCTGGTTTTAGGTATTTCTAACCCTTTCACAAAGTTTATCACACTTTTCCGTATGATAGGAGACTTGTGAAGGATCGAAGCGAGGGATTTGATAGGACACTCTGAAATAAAATAAGAAAAGAAATAGGGGATTATTTATAATATCAACTAGAATATCATATTATGCCGCAATCTCTTCGGTATAACTTGCATAACATATTAGAATGTGTAAAATGCAAAATATTCATGTTAATGTGACTTACCCGGAGTCCCCACACTTAAATCCGATTCGTCCATTTTCATGGTGTAATTACAGTGCTTTGGCCGTTGTTGTGGAATAATTTAACTTGGAAGGGTGATTTTTGTGAATAATCTGACGTATATTTTGCTGAGAACAAGTTGGTTAATACTAGACAGGGCAATTTTCCATTTTGGCTTAGCACTGCTGTTCGGAACGTACAGTGCAGAAGTGAGAGTTGATAAAAAAAATGAGAGCTGTCTGAATAATCTGCTTGACTCATTGTGGAATTAAGATACGAGAGTGTGATAGTACAATAGATACCATCAAGCGGTAATGGACTAAGCAGGAGTAAAACCACACATTTTCGATTCAAAGCTTACTCAAATTTCAATTGCGCATATTTATTTAATGATATAATTTTTTACAATGTGACAAGGAAGTGCATATAGCTTTTCCTATCCATCTGGATAAAACTAACCACAGGTTACAAGTTATCAGTACTTGAGTTGAGTTGACGACTGCGAATTTCGGATGATAAAATCTGTAATGATTTATCATTCTAACATGCATAATCCATATTTCTCTTTTCACAGCATTTCAGTCTGCGTTACTATCTAATCCCTGTGTTCCGGTTCTCGGCATTAAATATTTGCGGACGATTTCCAAAATGTAAATATTTTCAAATAGGAAGCCGCACAATGTAGTCAGCAGTCCAATTCCCAGAACAACGAATATAACGATGATATTCCCATCCATCGTGGCTGCTGAGGGTTGTTCGTGGATATCCTTCTCCACAACAGAATGACTTATCTTGGCTGGATTAGCCACAAGCCAAAGAAAATTCATCCACCTGTCCACTATCCCCGTCTCCCTAAAATACCTCAGCCTCTTCACCAGGAACAAGTGAACAATGCCCTTCAAATGGAAACCCAAGGTGGACTGAAAATAAAGCTCCTTTCCGATATTCACCTCCTGAATCCCTGCTAGTTTCAGTTTTGCAGCATGATTATAACACTTGATTGATGGCAAAATTAGGCTTGCTTTATTACACTGCTTTAGAAATTCAAGAACGTATCATCGATGAACAAGGGAACATGCTTATGCTTGGGATATGGGATGAAATCTATGAAAGCTTCCACTCCCACTTTGAGATAACTGCTGCCGTCATCCAACAGCTTGCTAGCTTCCTCCTCTAAGCTGAAATCCGGCTTTTGACCATTTACACACCTTCAAGGAAAGCAGGAATAGGAGTGGTTTTTCCGAATTTGCGCCCAGAGATAGATAGGTAAGTGGACTAGTTGATCAGCCTGTTTTGGATAGGATTCCAAGAGGTTGCGAAGGGCTTGATGAGCATCAGCATGGAAGATGTTATGGCATGTTCTGAATTGAACAAAGAAATTAAGCACTTCGTCTCGAGTATCTAGCTTGTATGGTAAATTGCGAAAGTAAAGGCTGGCCAAGTCCTTCTCAGAGGTCTGCTCATTTTTAAAATGATTTACTTTTCTAGATAAATCATTCCAACTTAGCCAATTCATGTTGATGGGATCAGAATGGTCCGACTCGAAATTTGGGATCATTTTTACTAAATGTCCGAGCACAATCATAGCAGAATTCCAGTTTTAAAATTTTATCAACCTGGATTCGAGATGAATCAAATAAGTCATTCATCCTTGTCTATGAAGTAGATGTGGAGGGTTCCTCCTGGTCATTACAAGAAATAGTTGGACAACCATCGAATCGTGCGTAGTGAGACTGTGATAGAACGGATTCACCCAGTTATAAATCAATAAGTATTGTTCCCAAACCGTTAGTGACAACCTGGTTAGCTTTGTGACTTGAAGGAAGATGAAGTACATTGTTGACACAGTTTTAGGCAATGACATGCGAACATCAGATGATGATAATAAATGCAAGGGATAATGAAACCTTGGTGATATGACAGCGGCATATTTCGGGGATTGCCGCTGGTTTCAAAGCTGCCAAGTTTGTCTCGACAATGCTTCTGAATACGGAGTGAAAATGAGTTGATGATGCTGTGACTGTTTCTTAATGTGCTTTTTTTAACATCCATCTCAATCTTAAAAGTACGCTATCGTCATCAAATTCTGTTGCTACCAAATCAATTTCTGGGGCTTGGATCAAGATGGGAACTGTGGAGTATTCAAGTTTTAAGTCGATTTTGAGAAATTGTCGATCGCCCTTTTTTGAGGGGCCCAAATTGAAAATACTTTCTTCTTATAAATGGATATCAGTGGATGAGGCAATCTAGGGGGACTTTTGCAGTTGGAGTGGGAAAGTATTTGCAAGGATGTTAACAAGACTACTGGGGCAATGTGTGAATGCATATTTTCTCTGTTAATTTCAATTAAGTTCCTGTAACTAAAGCTATTTAGCACTCCCCCTCGATGAAATAAAGCAGTTAGAGCTGTTTAAATTAATTTCACTCCCCTTCTCGTGAAACATGGGGTGGATTCCGGATTTGATATAGAAGTTTCGAAATTATGCTGAAGTGCATTACGTAAGGACGAATTTAATGGTGAATACTTCCGTAATGGAATGAAATCGAATTTGGACTGATTGTGAGAAAATTAAATGATTAAAAATTAGATTTTTATTTCAGTCAGCGTATAAAAAATTGTTACCGCGGAGGCAAGTAAGTAGTCGTTCAGTAATATGATTCTCTGATTTTAATACCATTTGTGTATTGGATAAAAAAACATGACTTTTGGACTTTGAAATTTTTCCGGCATTCGCTAATTGGACATTAGTGTATATGATAGAGACTCCTTTGATCACATCTTCTGATCTTCCCATACCTGGGCTGTCTGAAATGCAAACAGCTTGGACTTGTTTATACTTGAAGCATCCGCATGGTAAGTATTCTTGGCCCATGATCTTATCTGTTTATTTTATACAAACACGTTTATTGGCACATGAACCGTCAACCAAATGCAATATTATGCGTAGTTTTATAAGATGGCTTGATCTGAATGGTCTCCCATGTAATCCTTTTGCTGATTAAAAAAATGTGATAAGCTTTTCGCGTACAATTTGCTCGACATAACTACGGAGAATGAGCAAAAGCATGATATCTGTGTGAGAGTTTGAAATTGGAGATAACGACAAAGCATGAGCTTGCTGTATATGAATATTCGGTCATGTAATCAAGGCTAATGGACTTTGCACAACTGTAGTTAATAGTCATCTTCTATCTTCCACGCGGTTTGCAATGGCTTGTAAATGTAAACCCAACAGAAAGTAGTATGAGCTTAAAATCCCGTCCTAAGTTAAGTATTTAATGAACCGCAGTTAATGAGTACTTAGAACCGCACTCCCGACTTGATACAAACATTAGGATTTTATTTTAATATGAACCGTATTAATTTGCATGCCGGATGCTATATATGAATGGCTGATTAATTTTGGTGGTTCCTAGAAATAATTATGACAAGTAAATGTATGATAAAATTAAATCATTTAAAACTTATTATTTAATTATAAGTATTTATTTCAGTATTTCCAATGGGTGCAATCCCATAATTGTTCAATGTTTATAGCTAACCAAAATTACAGGTAATAAAATTAAATAAATAAATGATAATGTGATGAAACAGTTAATTAACAACCCTTAGTCTTGATTGTATAGCAAATGGGTAAGGCAGAGAAATAGAGAATGAAACATGAAACATTAAATGTATAAATCTTCTCCGAGTCCATGTTAAAAAGTATGTAATTTATTTTAAGAAGCAGTAAAATAAAATGTTAGAATTTAAATATAATCTGATCCCCAAAGGTAATTTGTAATTAAAATTTAATTCGCAATACTGTTTACCAATAATGTATAACTTTTATGTTTATGATTCCGGTATACCAGAGAAAGTAATGATAAAGTTCCTAAATAATGCATTGCTAAATAAATTTCTAGTACTAACTATATTCATGTCCAGCCCTCTCCTTGCCACTCGCTGTAAACGGTTTATTTATTACACATTATGCTTTATCTTCTGTTGAGCTGAGAAGTCCATTTTTTGGTCACCTTACGCATCAGGATTGATAAAAAGCATTACCACCACTCATCATCATCATCATCATCAACGGCATCTGTTACGGCAAGTAAAACAAATCAAATGAATAATTTCAAAATCTGGAAACGGCAAGCGGAAATGTTCCTAAAATGTAATAAACAAGTAGTAAAAATTATCAAACTCAAATTCAAAACCTGAATATGACGCTGCCGATGATGATGAATAATCTTATTCTGATTCAATGCGTTCCTCATCTTCTTGGGAGACTGACAGACCACCCAGAATCTGTACTAATTCAGAATCATTTCGATGCTCCGTTTTTAATAGCAGGGACAACGGAGTGTCTCCCTCCTTGTTTCTAATATTTGTATCCGCGCCTTTGTCAACTAGCAATTTAGCTAATTTCTTAATATATCGGACTTTCTTCTTCTGCACAGCACAATGGAGTGGCGTGTTTCCATCGTTATTAGCCCCATTTATTTCCAATTCTCCCAAGCTAAGAAAGAATTTCAGGGACTTTATATGGCTTTCCTTCACTGAAATGTGGAGCAAATTACAGCCGCTGATGTCCACAATTTTCAGGTCTGCTCCACAGTCAATTAAAATTGACAATGTTTTAGTGTAGTTGTTTCCTCGGATTGCATATGACAAAACATTCCTCCCTGCTTTGTCCAGTATGTTGAAGTTGACTCCTGCCTCCTGGAGAATTTTCAAACTACTTTTTTTCTGTATGAACCCACGGAATACAGCCAACTGGAGTGGAGTACATTCATCCACACCACCCCTGGCCTCAAACAAGGAGTGGCATTTCCTTTCAACAAGATATTTAAACAAGCGAAGAAGAGAACCGACATAAGAGCTATTCAATTTTAGAAGGCAAGAATGCAGGAAGGTGTTCTCATTATCGTCCACAGCGAACACATTGGCCCCGTTCTCAATAAGATATGTAACAATTTGTTTATATATAGGCTTGATACCGTATACGTTATTGGCGGTGACGTGAAGAACAGTTTGCTGTCGTGTATTCTTTGATGCAATGTCCAATTTTTTCTCCTGAATTAAATAACGAATTCCCGATAAATTGCGGTATCTTGCTGCTAGATGTAGAAGCGTGTCACCATCTGCATTCCTAGAATTCCAATCCAATTCCACTCCATCTGCAGCACAATCTCGGGAAAATGTATTTAGTTCGTCGACAGTATGGGAATCACCTTTCAAAATGGAGAATAAATAGAGATTAGCAAGGCAGGAAGACCATTTCACATCCGTTTCAGATTTAAGCAGCCGTAGAATCCCATGATATAACCCATTCTTCAAGGCAGTGTGGAATGGTTTATCTGCCAGTTTGTTTTCTGCGTTGGGATTTGCTTTGTTATCGAGAAGAAACTGAGTCAGAGAAAGTTTATTGACATAATGTAAAGGTGTGTTGCCATGATCATCTACAGCATTTATATCCAATTTGAGATGAAGCAGCAACATCACTGAATCTTGGTCTCCTTTTTTCACAGCCACATGTAAAAGTGACTGACCCTCTAAGTAGATAGGTAGGCTAAATTTTCCACCGTTTTCTTCTAAAAATAAAAGGGTTTTGAAGAAGGAAATGGAATTGTAGTAACTCATTATAGCACAGTCCATCGGAGTGTAGCCAACCGGAGTTTTGGCATTCACGTCCATCTGGTGCTCACGCACAAGGACATTCACGGCATCAAGATTCCTATTCTCTGCAGCTATATGAAGAAGAGTGTAGCCTTCGTCATTTTCCCAGTTAACATCAGACCCATGTATGATCAAATTCTTCAGCGTGTCAGCATCTCTTGGATTTCTTATTGCGGTGGACAGGATAGATTCACGAGTGTTACCTATATCATTGAAATCAGCTCCAACTTTCTTGAACAGATTGATGGTTTCCGGAAGAGGGTTCATCGATCTAACTAAACACCTCAGTGGAGTGTCCCCGTCGTCACTTCGAATTTTAACCAACTTCCTGAGTCTATCCTCCCCAATGCATGTCAAGATAGAATGGTAATTTTTATCTGAATAAAGTATCATTCCATGTATGATAGTATATCCATTTGCCTGGACAGCCAAAACATTTGATCTCAAGTGAACAAGTTCGATTATGAGTCTGTGGGGAACAGCATATGCCAAAATGGGCGTTCCAGTTCCATTGTCTGTTTCTTCTTCCAACATATCTCGATTAATCCCAACCAGCATATGCAATACCTGAATTCGTTGATCAATTTCGGATTGGCTGTTGTGACCAGTGAATTGAACGCAATCATGAAGTAACAGTTTTACACTTCTTTCGAGAGGATTCTCCACAATCTCACGAAATCCTTTCTCTTTGACGAAGAACTCAAGGGTAGAAAATTTGCCTCGTTCCACTGTGGCAATAAGTATTCTTATTTTTATGTCCAGTGTGAGCTCTTGATAAGTTTCAAATTGACCGAGAACAATCTTTACTAGCTTCAGACCACTATTAAAAATAGCGAGAATCAGAAGGTCAACATCAAAAATGATTCGGGCATCAACCTGAAATGCTTTCATTTCACTAAGCAAATTCAAAATGTTTGCATAGTCTCCCAACGCACATGCATATATTATTGTCTTCGCAGCTGGTTCGGATTGTGACGACTTTTCACAAATGCTTTGGGCGATTTTATCTGGTATAATTTGATGTTTATCGGTGATGGTTGAGTCAATAAAGTAATTTATAACACGATGCACGAATCCTTGAAATTTTAATTGAACTGGACCATTGTACATAAGGGGAAGCCAACCAACTTTATCACCTCCTACCTTGAACACATCATTGATAAGGAAATCAGATAAGCTGTCAACCCAACGAACCCCACTCACCAACCTATCCACTATAAACCATGCAATGACGTATTCTGCGAATGTTCTGTGAATAAACCTGACACTCTTTATATTAGTTTGGTCAGTTAGTTCCACAATACCAACTTTCAGCACTTTCTCCATTTCGATCTGTTCCAGCAATTCTTCTAATTTTGAAAATTGTTCCGGAAAAATTAACTCTAGACTCAGTCGGACATGCATGTCCATGGTTGCCTTTTGGTCAAACTTATCCTCCCCGTACAAATCTGCGAATTTCTTAAATTTCTTCTGCATTAGTCGCTGATATAAGCTGGTCACTGTGCCAACGTCAATGTCTCCTGCATTGGGGGCCTCACAAGTCATCCCAGAATATTCAAGAGCATTGTCTTTGTACACCTCGCCGATCAAGAGACACTGTAATGGAACTCCAGCAATGTCTTCGTCCTTCGAATTCATTTTTGACTTGAGAGAACTCAGGCAACCTTGTGCAAATTGGTCGATTCTTGAGGCATTAACAGGAGAATTTTGAGACCAGAAGGAGGTCAGAAATTGTTTTTGGTCTGACTCACTAAATGGCTGAATATTGTAGCCAAGAATGCTCAAATGATTTTCCAATCCACGGAGCAAATGCGGTCGGCTTGTGATCCACATCCGAACAGATTTGAAAGACTCCCTAATTGTATGCAGCATCGCATATGCAAATTTTTCATCTGCCGAACCCACCTCGTCAAAGCCATCCAGTAGGAGTTCAACAGTTATTTCAATTTCGTTTTCAGCCTGTTGATGTAATTTAGAACTTAGCACAACTTCCCCAACCACATTCTCACAAACAATCAATTTGAGTACATGTTCTGTAGCTTTGAGCTTGTCCTCCGCACCAGTCTCTCTGATTTGGTTAATCAACTCACTAATGACGACGAATAACACGATTCGCTTGGGATAGATTTGTTCTAGTCTCCTCCCAATCTGCGCAAGAAGAACTGATTTCCCCATTCCGGGACTGTCCGAGATACAAACGGCTTCTTTGGCTTCGGTGCTGACAATTATACAAAATTCCTTTTCGGTTAGTTCAGGCTGAGACGTGTCGATAAAATCATGTATCTGCCCCATCCCTCCTCTTGATTTGAGCCAACGAAGTTGCCCGTTTTCGTAGTGGAGCAGGTGGACTGGAGTAGAGGCTCTGGTGAAAATATTTTCAAAATGGCTTGGTAGATCCATGATCATATACCTGACCGTTAACTTTGACTGTCGAATTTGATTAGTAGATGTATCCGTCAGAGCGTTGTCTGTCCTTTGAGACAGCTCATATCTTTCCATCCCCGTGATTAAAAATATGTCTGAGCAGCTTTGCTCAAATACTTTGGAGGAAATGGCAGATCTTGTCAGCACTCTCCTATCAACATAGTAACTGAACTCTTTTGGTATCGTGTCCTTAAACAACTTGATCGTATTTCCATTGATCATATTTGCCAAAACTTGTCCATTCAATTCCACCTCCTCGAAACTAATTGTGTATAATTCCGTGAGTTTCTCGAGCAATTCTTCCTGAATTGCCCAGGTCAAATCTTCCCAGTCCATGCGGTCCGCACATATTTCAACTGTGTCCTTCAAAGATACCAAACTCTCAACAACTTCCTTTACACTTTGTTCGTCCTCACAGGTAACAAACACGACCTTCATGTGAGCCTCTCCTCTCACCTTCTTTAACTGCTTCAAGTTACTGATGGTACAGTTTTTAACAATGTACACTGCACTTGTGACATGCTGTCGTGGGGTTGATGTGGTCCCGATGAATCCCTTCCAGCCATGGAGGATGTAATTATCCAAATTCTCTGATAATTTCTCGCAAGTTATCTCACAGTCCAAGGTGGGCACTATGCAGAATTTGTAAGGGCCACCAAGAAATTCTTGAATGCAAGGTGGGACTCGATCATATTTTTTGACATTCGCATTGGCTCCTTCATTGTCCTTTACAGCCAACTTGTTCTTCAGCAATTCTGTCAAAATAAATTTAAAGTGTTTTGAATATTCTAAAATGAAATAATTTAAATGTCAATATTAGTATCCTTTGTGTCCTCACCAGAACAACTATTCAACTCAATTTCATTAAGTGCACGGATGAGTTCATGGAGGGTGGCATCGGCTGTAGTTCTGGTGACCCACTCTTCAATCAGATCACGGATAACTTCTGTCAAGGTCACCATGCCAAGACGGTAGTCATCTTTTAGTTTCTTCACCATCGTCCTACCTGTATCCAGCTCGAGGGCAAAGTCAGCAAGTTTGTCATGGAACACATGGAAGGATTCAGAGGATTTTAGATGTTTTACGATGTCGCGGATTCGGCAATCTGAGAAAAGGACCACAAGAAAATTAATTAATATTGAATTTGATGAACGTTACAATTGTATTAAAATAAGATAGTTAAACATTTGACTTTTCCCAGACCTATCCCAATCACGAAGTTCTTCGGGTCCATTTTTAAGCAGAAATTAGCTTCCAGATTTTTACTGTCAAAGAGGGTCACGTAATTAGCAGAATTTAAGTTGTCATATAATTATTTTTAAAATATGCACCCTGACGGGTATCACGATCCCAATGATGTGGCTTGATATGCTTGCAAATTGCAAATAATTCTCTTGAGGTATTTAGCTTGGGCTTGTTGCATGAACTATTCGCTATGAAAGTACTCCAGGCCCATGCTCTTATCAGTTTATTTTACGCAAACAATTTTATTTGCGCATCAACCGTCAACCTGATGCAATATCATGAGCAGTTTTATAAACTGGTTTGATCTGAATGGTCTTCCATGTAATTCTTTTGTTGATAAGAAAAACTTGATAAGCAATCCACGCATCAGAACTGGGCAGAGTCAATCAAAGCAGGATAACGGGTTTACATCGAAATTGGCCAGTTTAATACTATATGAGGGTGTGATGGAGATAACGAGCAAACAGGAGTTTGTCCAATTTGTGGGAATATTGTTTATTAATCGTTATTAAAGTTAATTCAATGCTGTGCACAACTGTAGTTAATAGTCAACTTCCATACGCGGTTTGCAATGGCTTGTAAAACCAGTAGAAAGTAATATGAAATTAACTCTCGTCCCAAATTAAATGTTTAATGAATAGACGTACCAGATATAATATAGACTGGCAGAAAGCAGGGAACAAGCATTTGGGTTTGTGACTCGGCCAAAAAAATTCCAGGGGGATTTGTTTCCCCCAACAACCTGGTATTCACAGGTTACAATTTGACTCCTCATTTCCTAACAACAAACATCATGTTTTGGCAGCTGCCTGATGTGAAAATTTTAAATAAATATTTACACCAACAAAGAGTCCCGTGCCAGAGGCAGTGGTGGTTAGCCAAAATCTAATTTTAATAAGTGAAGTCGCATTGTTAACCAGCGAAACGTCATGAAGGCGAAGCGATGCTTTGTGGAGGAGTGTGCCAACGATGAGTCAGTGCCGAACATCCGCTTTTACAGGTAGAGTATCACAATACCCCAATCAAAACCTAATAGACCGTTTGCATTGCAAAAAAGTTAAAACTGCATAATAAACCAATCCATAAATTATCTAAATTGATTTGACAGGCTTCCCACCGGGGAAAACGCTGACTTTTTGCGTGAGAAGTGGCTTGACTTTCTAACTGCGGTGAACAATGAAAAAACGAGTCGACAATACTGCCCGTCGTCAATTATGATATGCTCGCATCATTTTGAAGTCAGTTGCATGGGTCCTGCAGGAACACGGATTAAAAAAGGAAGTATCCCAACACTGGTTCACAACTCTGGAACTACCACCAAATTGCCAGCCTTCCCGTCAAGTTCGGTTGTACCATACACTCATCATCCGCAAGACCTGTGGGACCAAATTATTCACCTAACTACAACTATATCGATGTACGAAGCCAAAGTCAAATTGTTATCAGAGAAGGTGGATATCCAGAGAAGTCAACTTAATAAATTCAGAACCAAATTGCGAGTGTGTCACCAGAAAGAAAAACGGCAAGTCGCAGCATCCCTCAAACGGAAGGCAAAAACAGCCGACGAATCAAGGAAAAAGATTAAGTTGAGGGATTACCAGTGCCAGACTGAACCTTTCCACGGACAATTTGATACGAATACTTCGAGTGGGAGGTTTCTAACGGAAGTTTCCAATAGGCTCAGGCCTCATCCATCCAGAAACTACCCCGACTACTTAAACAAGTTGCCTTTCAATTGCACTTCCATTCCCCAAGGGCCTATGAATATTTACGTGATGAACTTGAGGGCGCCCTTCCACACAGTAGGACTTTTCGACTTTGGACAAAAGACATCGGCACCCGACCAGGTATAATAGCATCCATATTTTAATGTGAAATTCAACCGAAATTCGGGAATTATAGCTATGAATGTGTACTACAGGCATATTAGTCAACTCACTGGAGTTTCTGAAACAACAGCAAACTGAATCGAAGCACACCATTTATCATGCTCTGATGTTTGATGAAATCCACATAAGACAGCAGTTACTAATGGACGGAGATAAAATGGCCGGTTTTACCGATTACGGTGGTTTGGCTCCAGAACCTGATAAACCAAGAATTGCCAAAACGGCTTTGTTTTTCATCGTGAATCAGATTAATGGAAAGAAGAAAATTCCAGTAGCTTACGTACTAACTGATGGTCTTGACCAAGATGTGCTTTCAACTATAATCAAAAATGTCATTGCCGCAGTCCACCTGGCCAACGTAAGGATTTTAACGGTTACCTGCGATGGCCTTCCAGCTAACTTATCTGCAGTAGAGCGATTGGGGGCTAACCTGGATCCAATGTCGGACGACTTTCAGCCCTGGTTTCCTCACCCCATCACTGGAATCAAAATTTATGTTCTCCTGGACCCAAGTCATATGTATAAGCTTATTCGGAACGCATGGAAAAGCATGGGGATACTTTATGATAGTTCTGGAAACGTAATGTATAATTGTTCCTGTCAAGTTAACGAGTTCACATATTTTAAAAAGCTTCCTAATATTTTCTTTACTGAATTTTAGAAAGTTAACTGGGGGTTTATTGCAAGATTAAACAAGCTGCAGGATACCAATGGCCTAAAGGCTGCCAATAAACTATCAAGTCGCCACATTAACTTTGAGTCCAATAAGATGAAGACGAAGCTCTGTGTCCAAACTCTGAGCAACTCAGTTGCGATTGCTATTAAGGTATGCCGAGAATTGGGTGAAAGTGGATTCGCGGAAAGTGAAGCAACGGAGAAGTTCATTTCAATTTTGAACAGGTACGAAAATGTAAATATTATTGAGGAAATAGAAACTATCTTTTATATTATCGTGACAAGTATAAATGGCGCATTTCATAGCAAAGTTTAATGCAAGCATATGCAATCCAGACCTGCACTATGCGACTTTGCATAGTCGCAATTTCATTGCACCAATTAATATTTGGCTAAAGACAGTCAATAGGGTCTTATAAAAGGGCGTATCTAACTTTTCTTAGCATTTGTTTCGACGTGATGTTTTGAATTCTAAATAATTTTAAAACAAAGTTCAATGTCATGCGGAATGGGCCAGCCTAATGAGTTACCTTAATAGATGTGGGGAGTCGAATTGTAGATGCTATATAGTCGTTCATTGGCATTTCCGCAATTAGGAAAACAAAAAACCCGTAATAACTAAAAAAAAATATGTGAATTTCATTTATTGCAGACTATTCGACACTTTGAATTCGAGAGTCAACGGTAGAGGTTATAGTTCACCCTTGGGTCAGTCAAACTACCAACTTTGTAAGCAGTGGTTAACTACATGTCAGCAGTATTTCTCGGGATTGTATATTTGTGTTGGGCGTGAGAAGCAGAATATCCTTTCTACAAAGAAGTCTACTGGTGTGAAGGGACTAATTGTTGCCATTACAAGTTTATTGGATATATTGGATGCAATCATAATGGAGAAGGAGGAAGATTTGTTATACTACCCTGTTTACAGAAGTGGACAAGATCAAATTGAGCTCTACTTTGCAGCGTTACGAGGGAGGCACGGACACAATAACAATCCGAACGTTTTACAGTTAAGATATGCTGTTAGAGATCTGATGTGTATGAAGATCAAGGATTTGGTAACCGGAAACTGTTGCCCAATGGAGGATACATCTGTACAAATTTGCCGGTTTCAAACCCTTAAAACCTTGTCCAGTGAAGAAAGTCCCCATCAAGAAAGTGATCAGGGTGATGAAAGTGAAGAAATGGAAGAAGATATATCAATGTTTAAAATTGATTCATTAGTATTCATATGTAATATTGTTATCTATATCTCTGGTTTTGTTGTTAAAAAGCTATGCGCTAAGCTTCCATGTGCACGTTGCATATGCAAACTTTGTCCCTCTGACGAAGATATTGCATCTTTTACATCTGATGAGTTCTTGCTCTTAAAGAGCCGCAATAATGGTGGGCTGAATATTCCAAGTAAATCCGTTGTTCGCATTTGTAAAATCGCTGAGAGTAGTATTAGGTTCTGGGAGCAGAAAGGTTTGAAAGAGATTAATCGGGATAGCATTTTGTGTACTTGTGTTCGCGAATGTGTAAAAGACGGATTAGTGGCTGCAATGAATTGTGGCTATACAGAAAGTCAGCCAAATTCTGGGAACAGGTTTATGCTAGGTCATGGGCTGGATTTAATTAAGGAAATAACTTTACAGTACATAAAGGTGCGCCTTCATCATTTAGCCAAAAGCGCCACATTAAAAATAAAACCGAATAGTAATCGGAGTACTTGTACCAATGCAGTTCAATTTCAGGGGAATTGATAGACTAATTACGATTACTGTTAAACCTACTCATCTTAAGTGGTTGTATTTTGCTGTTTAATGTACTCATTGCCCCAGTTCAGTTTTAGTTATTACGCTACAATATTACGACCTTCTGAGGCCATTTCGATTTTGTTAAATGTATAATTTTAAGGTTTTTTGTCATCATGTAATGTGCGTCATGTCTGATCATTACTAATAAAAAGTTGTCGTAGACACAAATCACCCTGGAACGTTTCCCCATCAGTCCCAATCTCAATTAATAATTTAACATTACCAAAGCCTTTTGTTCCTCTCTAGTAGTTATTCTGAACTCGTTTGTTTAATGAGTTCTTAAAACCACATTCTCGAATAGATGTAGTCATTTGGCTATAAATGACCAACGTGCAATTATTGGGGAAAATGTGTTAACAAATATAGGGGTGATGTGCTCCCCCTGCTAATCATGCGACATATACTTATTTTTAATAATCGTAAAATAGTTAAATTAAAGCATTTAAGATGAACTAGGTTGGCATATTTAAAACTATTTTATTTATGCATTGAGAAATTAAATGAAGAATTTTTATGCAATAATATCAAAATGTTTAAATTGCGAAAGAAAAGCTTGGTCATATTTCGAAAATAATTATTGACCTTCGACCCATACTCATCCCACCAGTTCAGTCGGGAATGAGTCAAGGTCCGTCAAGCCCTTTCTCCGATAGCTGAAGGATCAAAAGTGAATATGTTGCAATTGATGCGACAATCTGTCAAAGTTATCAGAATAAATTATCAGAAGATACGATTAATTTACTAAATTTCAAATGAGATTCGTAAATTAGGTAATACTTTTTCTTAATATTCTATCTTACTGATCCCATCAATCCATAACTGATGGTGAAAAATCCCAGCCCTTGGAATCCAACATTGTTCATTGCCAAATCATTGTGAATGAATGTCACAGCCTCAGAAATGATTCTCGTTTCCTCATTGGAAGCTGTCCTCTGCTCCAGCATTGGCGACACGGGCAGTGGCCCATGAACTATATTCGATTGAATCGAATCTTGCAAACCATAGTTTTCCATCTGGTTCATGATTGCCTTTTTCAGCAAGAAGGCAAATCTTGCTCCCTTCGGAAGGAAATTGGAATTTGACAGTTTGGGGGGATGGCCAAATGACAAATTATGTATTACGATTAAAATGCATTCATTTACCAATTTGTGGACTTCAGCAGAAGCAACTATCGCCACCAAAAAGGGAAGGAAACTAGTAAATAGTGCCAGAAATGTGGTGAACTGACCACTCTCCTCTTTAACAAAGGAGGTGCTGCTGGTAGAAAAATAAAGGATTTCGGAGACCATCCCCGTCAATATCATTGTCCCCAAAACGTTATTAAACAGTTCCAACAAGGAGACAAACTTCATGTAGAGTCGGATGCTCTGAAAATTATCAAGTTCATATTCATTTACCTAATTGTGAAACTCAGTTAATTTTTTTCATCACTAAATTGACAAATAATATAATTATAATTTGCCGCTTGCAATTTCTTCTGCATTGCTAATGGCCGCTCCCTCTCCATCTGCTAATTAAAGTTTCCCAAGATCATTGCAACAAATTCCCTAAACTGGAGACCCCACTTTCACGATGAACCTCAGCGTGACACCAGGGATGATGTCCCCTTCCGCCCTTGACATCTTTTTCTATATTTTCGGACATCCTTTCAGTACAGTCAAGTTTTGGCATGATAAGGTTTTGCAATTTTGCAATTTGGTGAAGCTCACTAAGAAAGAAGTAGCACCGTGGTAAAAGTTATATGAATCAATGCCTACATTTACATTTCACTGATAATATAGCGAATTAAAGTGGTATTTTAAGCGTGGTCCAGGCTCTAATTGCAAGTAATTTGGTTTTAATGGATATGATAATCGGATTACTTCAAAGAGTCGTCAAACAAAATAATATAGCCATTTTGTAACTGAAACCAGTTAGTTGCGTTGTACTTTAATTGACAAGACATTCGATAGATGGTGACTGGTTTTACGATATAGTTCAAACCAGGACAGCCAGCTACAACTTTTCGAAGCAGGCCTTGCGGGACACTTTTCAAACAGGGGCTCTAGCCATTTTGGACAGCTGCAATGATCAAAATAGCTCCACCCCATTCAAAAACTACGGGACGATTAATAATACTATGTGCTATAATACTAAGGTCTACCAAGGCAAGTTTGAGAATAGGGATGTGGCTGTCAAGGTCATCAGCACTGATGACGTCCAGCCTGAGGATGCACTCAAGGAAGTTCACTTCCACACAACACTGGATTGGCATGTCAATGTAGTTCGCTACTACAATACGGAGATCACTGATGACTTCATTCTAATTGCCCTGGAACTATGCGACACCAATCTGTTTGACTGGGTGACCAAACAAAAAACTGTGGAGATTGATGTCGCCGACGTGATCAAGCAGGCCACAAAAGGAGTTGCTTATCTCCATTCCCATCGGGTGTTTCATCGGGACCTTAAGCCAGCTAATATTTTATTAGCTCGTCCAGCCATTAGGAAGGTAAGAGTGAAGATATCAGATTTCGGCATGTCCAAGAGGATCCAGGATGGAATCAGCAAGTTAAGCAGACATACTTCCAGATTCGGGACAGCGGGTTGGATGGCGCCAGAAGTAGCTAGTCTTATGATGTCGCGGCAAGGTCAACGAACTGTGACATTTGGCATGGTACGTGTATATAAAAGGCTTGTGGTGTAAATTCTAACAGACCAAATACCAATAATTTGAAAATGTGCCGATGTTATTTTTTTTATCAAGATTTGAATAATAATTTGCCAACAGGGCTTCGCAAGCGATGTGTTCTCTCTTGGTTGCATCTACTATTTTTTACTGACGGGGCATTCATCCATTTGGGGATTCGGCTCGATGCCAAGTTAACATATTGGATGGGAAGCCAAATTCACGTGAGGACGAAATCACAGAAGTGGAAGTAGGGTCTGTGTTCAGATACATTTCTCTTATGAAGGCAATGTTAGCTCACGAATATGGGGCCAGGCCGACAATCCCAGAGATACTTTCCAATCTGGCTAATATGAATGCTGGAGCAACAGGTCCACATCTGGAGATGGGAGAAGATGGTGGTGTTGTCAAAATTGGCGAAGATATGATATCCCCAATTCAGCTTGTTAGCAGGTATTATATTATAACTGAAATTTCCATGTTACTTGTGATAACATGGTTATCAATATCATGCACATGTTTTATGCACGCTTATGTTATTAAAGGAGTATGCTCAACGATAAGGAAGGCGAGCCCACAATCAACTGCGTTGTTAATAATGACTCCAGGGTAATGAGCGACAGATATGCTGATACCTTCCACAAACTGGAGGAAGATGTGAGTGAATTATATAAAGCCAATGTAGCTTCCATCGAGGCACATTATGATCCCGAGACCAAACAGTAATTGATTTATTAATTGTAATTATAATATAATAGATATACTGTTTTTGTGATCTCTTCTCATTTCTTTCTTTCAGTGGCATTCATTCATCTGAGGATCCAATCGGAGACCAAGTAAATATGCTCGAAGGGGAGGACGGAAACTTGAAGGAAGGAATAATGAGTACATTGGGAGCTGGGGTGCAGTCCGAACATGTTATGCCGATTACTGAAATGGTGGCTCATGTAAATGGAGACGTACCTTCCGTCTCCAATTTTCCTCCCTTCCATTCCAATGTGGATATTAACAAGGAGGTGGAGAAGCCGCACTTGGGAATGGAAGATGAACTGGGTGCCCTCGCAAATACGTTTCCCACCAGGTAAAATTTTCATTATACAATTTTATAATTATAAGTACCTAGTAGCAATATTACTATGGCAAGGAACCCCCAAATGATTATGCTAGCATGAGTGAAGTTGTTATAATAATGTTTGCTCTCCCAGCGATGCGGATGGCGAATCCCCAAACCGCTTAAGCTATATGGAAAACAATGACTCAGGGGTAATGAGCACCTTTGATTACGAAACCTGCACCAACATGCACCAACCTGACGATGAGAAGGAGGCCATTCTCAGTCAATCTACGGAAACCAGTCAGGAGGCAGAGCCAAGTTCAATTCCCGAGAATAAAATGTAATTAATTAATATACAGGTCCATAACCAAATAAATTGACTTGATCTGAACTAGTTCATGGTAGCACGCAAATAAAAAAATTCAATTATAATATGACATATAATAAGTCAATTTGGTGTTTGTTATTTGATATAGAATAATTAATGAGACAATTTTACATATCAAGTTACATATTATGAATAATTTCAACATATGCCGTTATAACTATAATTCTTACATCCCCATACTGACGCAATTTATCTGCTCTTAGGCTACAACGAAGCGTCACGTCAGCAGAAGGCTTAACATCTATCAAATCTGAGGAGAGAGTGTCAATTCAAGATCTTGTGAGGAAGCTTGAAAACGAATCAGCAGCAGAAGAATCCATTTGGGTATTTAGATGCTTCTAGAAATTAGTGTAACTAATGCTGAAAATCTAAGTATTCAAATTCGTGGGAATGTCAAATTTAAACTAATAAGTTAAGAGGATGTGTCTGCGTATTAAACGAAGTTATTGATCAACGCATCTATACATTATTTTACTTTTTATAGGAGGCCTCTGCCAAGAAAACTCGGAAGCTTATTGTCTTGTCATCCACTAAAAGTGTTTCCGTAAGCGATATCTCAAAGATATTTGATAAACAGTCAACAACCTCAAAGTAAGCATTGATTTTCAATTGACAAACGACTGCTTATATTAACTCCAAAACAAATGTCGTTATCGTTTAAAATGATTTGTGCAAACATTCCCAATTACACACTCCTGTGCAGTCAAGTGTGCCAAGGAGGAAGCGAATCAGGAGGAGACGAAATGGTCGTGAAGAAATACTCGCGGGAACTTAGCACATCCGAACCGGACATGATCTCCAACTTTTCGGATGAGGGGATAGATATTGACGCGTTTCATATGCGTTTCATAAGCAAAGCTGCTTCGACAAGAAAACTGTGTGCAGATATTGCAAAAATCCAGAGGTTGTTATTTATATTATTATTGACTATATATACGTACTTCATAACAAAAGCACAGTACGATGTCGGATAGATCATGGCTAACTTATGATTACAACAAATATATTATGACAGTTCTAGGACCCCGCAAGTCCAGCACTGTGCGGTAAATACTATATCTAATGCTGGGGAATCAGTCAACGATACCCGGAAGAAAGTTGAGAAAGAAGCATCGCTGCTCAGGTATGTCGATGCAGAAAGTAATTATAGAAATCCATTTCGACACTAACTTAATTTAACACTTACAACGGACTTGACATTGTAATTAACTAGACTAGAACCAGGATGAAAATAATCAATGACTAATGACTGTACATCAAGTTGGATAAGCAGTAACAGAAATAACATTGAAATTGTAAAGTTTATTCCATATTTATATTTTAGAAACGAGCACGACGAGCTCAATATTACTCGTTTCTTGGATGCTGACCGTGAGTGGAATACCAAATTACATTATGCTGTTCTGATGCAAGATATGCCAAAAGTTAAAGAGTTGGTTAAGAATGGAAAGGAAGTAAACAAAAGAAATCGAAATTATCAAACCTAGCTCCACATGGCGGTATCAGGAAAAGATATAGAGATTGGCTTGGAGATCTGCAAATCCCTCATTGAGCACGGGGCAGATATCTTTGCAAGGGACTTATTGAATCAAACCTTTCTCAACATCTTATTTTGTGGAGATGTTCTGAATCCCAGATCTACCGATTTGGACTCTACCCAAGTCATATCCCTAATTCGGAAGAGCGGTATAAACTTCCAAGATATGACCGACCCAAACAGGGATTCCATTTTATTCAACTCTGTCAAGGGACCAAAATGCAATCCAGCATTACTTTCCAGCCTTGTGAAAATCGGGTTGGATTGGCGAAGAACAAATAACGAGCAACAAAGCCTCTTACACATTGCGGCAAAGTACAATGTTGACTCAGGGTCAACAAGATTTTTACTCAAATTGGGATTGGATCCAAACAAAATGGATTCGTATGGCAATACTCCATTGTATTACGCATTACAACAGGGCTTCGCAAATTCATTCTTGCTTGTCAAATTTGGTGCACAAATGAAACTCTGTAACGGAGAAGGAAAATATCCGCTGGAATTTGCCCTCCGAAATAAGGAGTGTTCACCAGGAATCCTACGCAAGCTAATACAACTCGGCCTGGATTGGAAGATTTTGAACAAGCAGCGGCAAAATCTTTTGCACATTGCAGCAAAATATAACTCCGACTCCTTGTCATTTATATTCCTCCTAAACTTGGGATTGAATACAAATGCAATAGATGCATATGGCAATACACCCCTTTTCTACTCAATGAAAGGCAGTTTAAAAAATACTTTTTTGCTGATTGAGTATGGCGCCGACATGAAATCCTGCACTCGAACCGGAAACTGGCCGCTGGAGCATGCGCTCAGCAACAAGGAATGCACACCGAAAATCATCAAGAAATTGATACAACTCGGGATTAATTGGAACGGGATATATGATGAGCAGCAAAATTACCTTCACTGTGCAGCCAGAAACCCGGACGTGCAGTTGGAGTCATTTCGCTATATTCTTAGCTTGGGGTTAAATAAAAATCCAGTGGATGAGTATGGCTATACTCCACTTCACTTTGCAATTTTTAATCTTCGTTTTGACTTGGCCCTCTTGCTTGTCACGGAAGGGGCGGACGTAAGTATACCTAATAATGGAGGGGAAACACCATGGCAGCTACTATTGTCATCTTACCGTCTTAAAAGTAATCGTCCATATGTGCACGAGGTTGTCCTCAAACAACTGATTAAGATGCTAGCCTAAGTTTTCCAACATATATGTTACTTTAAATGGAAAGTGTTTTACTAATCCCAAAAATGTTAATGCATTATTTCAATTGTGCGTAATACCTACCTAATAATAACACTTTCATTTTTCGTAAACAACTCCTTGGTACATAATAATCGATTTTTTAGAAACCATTGATCCAGTCATTATCGCTGCTTCGGAGAACGATTCGTTACTCTAGTCTCATTCTTTAATCTTTCGGCTTCCTCCATCCACTACCCATGATTTCCTCACCCTCCTCCCCACTCCCACCTTATTCCATTTCATCTTCGTCATGTTTTGGGTGGATGCTAACGAGTGTCATACTTATCTAAATCTAAAATAAAAGAGGGAAGTGAAATCTAAGTTTAAAAATCGGATTCGTCAGTAATGGGAAGTGACTTAAACTTGTCGCGAAAACAGTTACTATGTTTAAGAAATGAGGTGGATAGAATTTGGAAAGATCTGGGCGGGCAGGAGATCCATATCAAAGTAAATTAAAAATCCAAGTCATAAATTAATAATAAACTGCGAAAACAGGCGGATGACTTCGTACTTGTTAAATTACGAAGCAAAATTCTGAAGGCCGGTATTTTTTGTTCGAAACACAAAATCCTGAAAACATATGGAAATAAAATATTCAACCCTGATGATAAGCAAAGATGAGAGCACGGTTAGAAGAAAAAAAAATGGTGGAATGTGAGCGGAGAAAATAATTCCAAGTAAGAAAGTGAGGAGGGCGATCATGGTCATGACATCTGGGTGGGGATGGGAGATGAGTCAGCGTCACCAGCCGAGAAGCGAGCTCAACGAAGAAAAATTTGTGCAAGACGTCGAAACCGGTTTGGATCCAATCCATACTGAGAAAAGGACAAGGGCGTGGAAGTTTCCAGGCAATCGCTTACCAAGAAAATGATATGAATTTCGCCTAAACTATATTAGCGGATACAAAATTGTATCACTTTAACAACTAAACAAATTACAATTTATTACGGAGTTGAAAGGAGTACTGGAGTGGTTGCGATTGTCTCTCCATCTCTCCGTCTGAATGATATCGAGCACACAGGCATGGGTCCAGTCCAGGATGTGTGGGGCCCTTGGTACTTCGTTTTATAGGGGCCCCCATTGTTCCGGACATAGGTCTATCGATGCTCCTTGAACCCTTCCCTGTTTTACTTTCTCCCTGTGGAGCCGGTTAGGAGGAGGCCTTGATGCACTTATCCAGACAAAAATAAAGAGTTCGTGTCACTGGGCACCGCGGACAAATGACCAAATTGTACTTTAAAGAGAGTATTTATTTCCCCATAATTAGAAACCCAATTAGAACAAAATTAAACCCTTAATTAATTGACAACTAAATTTAATCTACAAAATTATTCCTCCCCAACACCTTTTACCAATATGGTGAGGAGAGAGCCTGTGCCCTGGCACAGCCAAAAGAGGAGTGAGGAGCCAGATATGGCTAAACTGACTATCAAAGTGCTGCCCTCACCGCCACCGTGACGGTGAGTGAGCATGCAACCACTGCCACACGGCTTTCCGTGGACTGGCTAAATACATTTTTGTGGGTCTCACATGAGATCCCACAACCCAACTTTGAATTGAAAGTGAGGGAAACTTTCTACCTTTGTTCAGGGGAAATATGTACGCGACACCCATCATGCATTGAAAATCAAAGCTCAAAACTCGAATTCATGCTTTAATAACGTTATAGCACAATGTACAATATTTAACGAATCTGAGGGTATACAATTGTCACTTCGAGGCATTCTAAAACAAACGGTAGTTATATGTTACAAATTTTATAATTTATTTGGAGGCAGACATTTTTCATTCCTAATTAATAATTATAATTTTAGTAATCTCAATTAAATTAAACAACCCTGATCCTAGCGTATTTCATAAAGTTATTACGTTGTTAGTGCTTCCTCAGACTACATAATAATATATGTTCAGCTCCGTAAAATCCATTGTAAACGGTTTATTCTTCGTGGGATGACAGGGAATTTCACAGAAACTTCCAGGATTACGATTATTACTTTGCGACGAAGTCGAAGCAAAGTATTGATATCGTCGAGTAAGTCTGTGTGTCCGAAAAATAACTCGAGAACGGGATCGAATTTTGAAATTCTGTTTTCAGCTATCGATAGACAAGCAGAATTGTAGTTTTAAGTTTGAAGATGGGCAATATTAGATGTCAGGAAGTAGGTCAAAGGTCAAAGTCAAAATTTCGCCTTATCGGAGCAAAGTTTCTATATCGATTGTGTTCGTTTATTGTATTTCTTTAGTCACGGTTAACAGTTCAAGCAAGCAGAATAAATTAACAACGTTTGCTTTATTAGTTTGCGACGAAGTCGATGTATTATTATGAATATCAGTGTGTTCGTGTGTGCATGGTCAAAGGCAAAGGGAACATTATTTCAAATTACAACATATATGGTAATTGACATATCGTTCGAAAGCTCTTACGCAGTTCAATTACGTACGTATCGTCATGCGCAGTGTCGCAAAAGGTTCAATCAAATCGATGACTAACCATAACAATTCATCTTTTTTTGCGTTGTAGTTGCGTGACAGTTTATATAAATCCTGTATGAGACAAAACAAGTTGTCTATAAGTTGTCGATTGAGCATTTATTTTCTTCCAAGTATGGCCCCACCCAACTTGACCTGTGATTGAATGACACATGAATACTGCCTCATGAAACTTGATAAGATAAGATGCTGCTTTGTTGCTTCATAAAGGAAAACTTGGGCCATGAGACGAAGTTAAGAGCTTCATAATCAGCATCCGATCTCTGGATAAATTGCGATATGACTTACGAGGAAAACGGGATGAATGACGCTGGTCCAGTTAACGGGGTCAAAATGAGTGGGTGCTTGGAATGGATTACTAATACATATATTAATCCAATTTATGGCTACATGAAATTATCAATTTTCTGGGGTATATAAGACGACGAGTAATTTGCCAATAATTATTATTACCATCAGCAAGTTGAGGGAGACTTCAGACTCGTGCATGTTGCGTATTTTTTTGGGACAACTATTTTGACAACTAACTGGGAACCTATTATTACCGGACTCTTTGCGCATCTAAATCCTGCTGGTAAGAAAGTAACTTTTTTTTAGCAAGTTGGAAAACTTGTCCGTTTTTCATTGAGAAACACTTTAAATTCAATTTCAGACGGAGTCCACAATGAACCTTCTTCAATCCCTCGGGATACTCGCCCTCATCTGGCTGCTTGTGGAAGCACCCGATCCCAACCCATCCCTCCTTGGACATGGAGGAACATACAAAGTGGTACAGAAGGTGACATCCACGACAAACCTGATTGAATCCGACCACGCCCCCCACTCCTCCCTCCTCAACTATCTCAAACCGGACGAGATCGATAGGACCCCATTCCCTTCACAAATCAAGCAGGTTCTGAAGGACCGCAAAGAAATCATTAGATTGCGTGAGTCGCTCGTTAAAATCGCCAACAAAAATTACCCCGTAAATCAATGGGACTCTGACCTCAAACGCCAGTACTACGAGGCAAAGGCCCATTTCGATGTCACCAAGAACGGGCCCCAGTTTCAACAGTCAACTTCCAAGCTCCGAAACCAGGTGAAGGAACGGGTCCTGAAAAGAACGGAGGAGATTGGGAAACTCTACAGGCAAAATAATATGATCAATATAAGAAAAATGGATTTAGACTCACCGGGAGCTGTGAAAGCTATCCAGGACAGCTTCCAGAGTGACTTCACGTCTCTCAAAAACAAGGTGGCAAATGTGATGGGTGTCATCAGCATCCCCTACGACGTACATAGACCCTTCCCCACGACGGTGCAAGGCTTAGATCCGAGGATTGAATCCCTGAAAAATGCCGATGCCCAAACGGCTCTCGATACGATGAAATTTTACGATGATGAATGGGCCAGGACACTGAGGCTGGGTATACAAAATGGGTAAATAAATAGCTATTCAAGTTTTGAAAGAAAAACAATTCTCGTCGATGAAATTGAATTATTTACTTTTATTTTGTAATTTTTCAGACATTTGACAGACGTTCCAGTCGGGGCTGACTATGCTGACAGGCTCTGGAAGAAAAATTTCGACTCTGTGAGCGGAGAAGCCCAAAAGTTCAAAAGCGCTGATTTGAATGTGCCCGACTCCCTTCTAACGCCGGAAATGAGAAAGTCCAAATTCATGTGGGAGCTGAGGGGTGCCTACGCAAAGAAATTTATTACGACTTCCATCTTCTACATAAAAACGCCGGATCAGGGATATGGACGGTTGATGAAGCTGTTCATTGACGAGTATAAAATCCATCTTAAGGATTTCGACACATCCTACAAAAATGGGGTGAGCGGGTTGCTCGAGGCGAACAAAAACTTTGGGTGGATTAGTGATGGGGATGTCACAGAGCTGAAAAGGGCGTATGAGCTGGATAAACCCGTGGACACTTCAAGAATGTCGGTGGCGGAGAAGGAAAACTTTGAGAATCGAGCTAGGGAGTGGGAGCGGGTGGAGAGGGAGATCCAAAGCAGGAACAAAAGAAGCCGTAATAAACTTCTTGAAGAGCCTGATCCAAGGAGTGTGAGGCAGCGAGGGGCTGTGACATGCTCCACTGGGGCCCGAGCTGCTGGACGACGGAAAAGAAGTGCTGGTGGAGGGGATGGATGCATTTTCTTTACAAAAGTTAAGCCGGTGGATGGACCGGACAGCTCACCCAGCAGGCCCCATGCCCATCTCCCTCTGGAAACCGACAACACGGTGTCCATTGATAGCCAGCGATTGAATAGGTACTTGCTGAAGGCGGATGATGGAGGGATTGACTCCGTGCGAATGAGGGAATCAATTGTGGAGCTAGCTTCAAGACATCCCGACAAGTTGGCCGGCACCCAAGAGGATGTTGCAAAGGCTAGAGTTCTGCTCAAGCAGGAAATGATGGAGACCCACAATCAGCAAACCGCCTTGGCAAGAGGGACTCTTCGAAATGACGGAGAGATTGGAGCAAAAGCTTTGGGTACATATCAAAAAGTGAAGGTGAGCACGAGCAAGATTGCCGCAAAAGCCAATAAGTTTACCTCCGCCACGGGTAAAGTGAGCGGGGCCTATGGGAAGATTATGCTCGCCAAAGGGTTCGTGACTGCCATTCGCCACGGGGACTACGAGGGTCTAGGGCTGATGGGAGGAAGGATCGGGTTGGATGTTGCCTTAGGCGGGGTCACCAAATTGGGGAAGCATGTAGCGAAGAAGGCGACAACTAAGTTCATGACCAAGGTGGGCTCCCAACTCCTGGGGAAGATGGCAGGTCCTGTGGGGGCCATCGCAGATATCGGGATAAGCGTTTACAGCATAACAAAAGCAGTTAAAATCCTGAATGACCCGAACGCATCCAAATATGATCAGAATGATGCCATTGCTGATATCGTGGGTGACTCCATCGATATCGCGGTGACGGCGACGGCAGCCGTCTTAGCACTGGCGTTCCCTCCCTTGGCACCCGTATTCGCAGCGGTTGGCTTCCTAATCAATATATTTACCACGGTGGCAGTTGAGCTATACAAATCGGCAAATCATCAGGATCGGTTGGAAGCTCAGAAGGAGAGAGAAAGGGCTGAGAGGGAACGGCTCCGATTGGAAAGGCTGCGGAGGGCTGAGAGCCATGTTGGCCGACTCAACTCCAGGATCACCCTCCTGGATAATGAGAAGGAGGAGGAGATCCAAAGGTTTTTGAGTGGAGCCCAGACTAGTAACTACATCAAAGATTTGATAAGGACCAAGGCTGCCAATAATATCGCCGTTGACAAAACCGTCCAGTTCCTCATCAACGACCTGAATTTTATTGGGAGGGTGTTCCCCTCTAGATCCATGGAGGGGGTGGAGAGGAGCTGCGTCCTAGAGGAAGGCATGCATTCCAGAAGGTGCGACGAAGAACAGTGGCCTAAAGTTGTCTTGAGGTACAGTGTATATTTATCATGTGTCCAAGCAGGCCCCTATGCCCAACTGAGTGACTGCGAAGGCCCTGACGGTTTTTGCCCGGACAGCAAATATAGATGCCAGTCCAATATAACATGGAACGGAGAGTATCATGTCCATTACCGCTGCAAGTGTAAAGATGGCCTCCCACGATGGGGGAATGAGGTCATGGACAGTGAGGTAGACTTGACCGAGAAGCGGGACGTGTTTCTTCAAAGGGCAGCTCCTGATTGGCAGGGTCCATCCGGATTTGAGTATTTGTGTAAGCCCTCATCAGAGTATGATGAGGGGGAACGGGTTTCCAAAAGACAATCCCTCTATGAATATTTATGCCAGGGGGCGATAGGGATCAGGAGAGTGGGCTCCGGTGGGAAGTTCATGCTCTATGATTTGGGGAGGGGGAATGACAGAGTGACGCTGGATGAGAGGGAACGAGTTGACAATTTATTTGTGGTGGAGGATGGGCGCAAATACTTCATGGGGAATGGTGGGGACGATACATTTGATATCCAAGGACCCTGTAACTCACTCAGCGGGATCTTGGATGGGAAGGGATACAAGGACAAGGGGAATAGCTCGGTGGTTAAGGATGCGGGACTGGAAGGACGGCTTACATTGACCTGAGTGGGGGACAACTGAGATTTGGGTCGTCGGGAGGAGTAGGGCTGAAGAGTATCCAGAGGGTATTTGGAAGGCCACTGGGAACGGATGAGGTTAAAGTGGACTGTGGAACCAAGCTAGTTGTCGGTGGGGGAGGGAAGACTAGTTCTCAGCCAGATGTCATCATTCTTCCATCCTGCAGCAATGCCTTTGAGCTCACCGTGTCAGTGGAAGGGAACACATTCTTGGACGCCACAGGGTTCACTGGAGGGGAGGTGTTCGTGTTGCTCCAGGGGAGGGTGAATAGTCGTGTCAGGATTAACAAGCCAACCAAGGGGATGCTTGTCTTCAAGCATGAGGATATTGGGGGGCTCACCAACGCAACGGTTGATAGGCGGGCTGGGACAGTCCTACTGGGATTTGGGAATGGAGGAACTTCCCGTTTTGAATTTGGTAATGGCAATGTCCAGCCCAGCTTATCATCAGATTCAGATACATGTGGGGGGTCACGGAATATATCTGAAGGTCAGCCTATTACATTAATAATTAGCGACCAATCTACAGATCGGCAGCTTATCTACGACTGGGACCAGGAGCGGGTGCAGGCTCTCAACAATGTGGAGGGTGGATCGGGCTCAATACAAGGCTACGACTTTCTGGAGAACATATTCTACCTTATATCTGGAGGGAAGTCAGCACTTGGTGGAAGACTGAATAACCAGTTCATCCTTACTGGTTCGGGGTTCCGGGGGCTGATTGACGGGAGGTCGGGTGGAGGCTCCTTGCAAATAGCGAATGAGTTGAAGGGACCCATGACTATCAATCTACAGGTTGGAGTTATCACGACAACTCACCTAATTAGAGTACAAAACATTCAAAGCATAATTGGACGGCCGGGGGGTGCAGAACATGTTATCGTGTCATGCGCCACAAAATTCCTATCCTTGGGAGGGGAGGTAAAAGACCAAGTGGACATCCCACCCTTAAATTGCCAACTGGATCTGAATATAGCTGCGAAAGGGAAGCTCTCAATTTTGGACCGGAAATTGGGTGGTGGGAACACAACTATTCATGCGGGACATGCTTGCCCCAGCTTGATATCCACACCTTTGGATCTCTCCATATCTTATCAAAACCTGGGAAGTGGACAGATGAGCCTTGTTTTAAAATTCCCATTGAATGACTTAACTGCTGCCTCCTCAACCCGACTAAATTTTAAAGGGGGTCATGTGGTCAACTTGAACGGAAAATTCCCAAACGTTTTTCTGGAGGAGGAACATAATCTGAAAAGTATTTTGCTGGAGGAAGGTGGAAAGGTCATAGCATTCAATGAGCTCATCTCCAGCAACGCCGTGAACAAGATCAGGAATGGCTCCAACATCCTCCCAAATATCTTCAAATTGGTTGATGGCCAAAACTGGAGGTTATCCGGAGGGGAACAGGAGGATGTATTCTCCCTTGCGGGCAACACATTTCAAGGGGCTATTGAAGGGGGTCCGGGAGTAAATAGATTGTTTGTCACTGGCGCTGTCACGGGAGCAGTCAAAGTTCAGTCCAGTTCCGTTTGGATCGATGGAAGGAAGATCTTATCATTCAAAGCCATTCAACAAATTCACGGCAGGGCTGGGCAACCCGATGGGATCACCCTTGATTGTGGCATTCGTCATGTTGGGCTGAATGGCGGAAGGGATGCTGCTGCCCCAGATACGGTAGTCATTCCAAAGCTTCCTTGCAGTCTCAACATGACCATTGCTGCCGTGGGCTACACACAGCTAACATCCTCGAGTGAGTTGGGAAGCTTCAACATCCTCTTGCAACCGGATTCCTCACAGAATCTAAGATTCAATTCTGATATCATTCTTACAAATTCCACATTTTTCAACTTCCCGATCCAGACCTCCGCCCAAATGCTCAGAGGATTCGAGCTGGAAGTTAGTGGAACTGGGACCACTCCAGCGACACTCAAGTTGAAATTGACATTGTCGGGGAATATCGACTTCCTTGAATTTCGCCAAGCCTCTAGCACCGGTCATGATCTCTTCCGCACAAACGTCAATATCATGTTTGTTGATGAACAATTCCAACCAAGTGGAAATTTACTGATCGATATTGAGAGGAGAAGGGTGACAATTTTACATGCACTGGTGGGGAGCAAGGATAACAGCCAGTCAGTTAAAACTAGGCGGGGTGCAACTGGCGCTCAAAACATTTTCAGACTTCACGCAGGACACTGGGAAGCATTTGGAGGTGCACTTGATGATTCATTTGTGATGAGCGAGGCCGCCTTCCAAGGAAAGATTCATGGTTTGGGAGGGGTTAATTCACTCATCTTGACGGATTCCGTTAAGGGCGAGAAGGTCACTGTAAATTTGGCGGAGAGACTAATGAAAATCGACTCGCTCCCTCCAGTCAACGTCAGCAGCATTCAAATAGTCGGAGGGCGAAAATGGAAAACGGATAAGGTGGTTACCGCCTGCGACACCAAGTTGGTAATGTTGGATGGGGGACAGGCAACGGGCTGGGATGTCATTCAATTTCCGGAGCGTTTTTGCAGTTCTAACATAACTCTGATTTTGGACGAATTTACCCAAGTTGAGAACATGGCCTCGGGAGGGAACTTCACCTATTTTGTGAGAACCAGCAAGAACTTTGGAATCAGATATAAACCAACGGGTAGGGCCAACCACGCCTTCAAATTTGAGATCCCGCTGGAACAACTAAGGAACATTTCGCTGGAGGGGGCGCAATTAAATCTGAACTTTGAAAATTGGACAGCAGCATTCCCAGTAAATTTCCAACATCCCCCAATATTTCATGTCGGAGATGGGCCTGGACTTTTGGCTGAATTGAAATTCGATCCCGGGAATCCAAAACCAAAGTGCTCCATAATTGCGAGATCCCCATTTTCTGGGAGAATTCCAGGGCTAAATGGAGCAATGAACGAGATTATTGTGCGTACTTCTGCGAATATAGATTATATCGGAGGAGGGGACAACAATGACAATATATTTTTGGACCAAGTCAAATCAATTCGGAAAGTTAATGGAGGAGCTGGAGCCAATAGACTTCAGTTCGGGGAGGGACTTCACAATGGCTTGGGACTGGAGGTTGACTTTCCCAATGAAACTATCACTTTTACCAAGGATTCCACCCCATTCGTCAGTTCCATTCAAGGGGTAACCCTCTTTGTTGGGAGGATGCAGAGCAAAGAAAGAGTCATTTTGGGTTGTGACACAGCAAGTGTTAAGTATGCGGATGAGGTCATCGTCAGACAAAACTGTGGCTACAATGTGTCCATCGAGGTGGGTCCGGGAACAAGGGTAATATTTGAAATTGTCGAGGAATCAAAAGATAGATTGGATGAATCCGGGGGGGATGAAGATAAAAAGGGGGATGAATTAGACCTCACCTGGGACGATAACGATCTGGAATCCGGCAATGGAGATCCATCCACCGATATATTTTTTGGGGATGAAGACGATGAGGATGACGACTTTGACATATTGGACGTTGCCACAGTGGACCATTTAAGCTTCCCCCTCCATCCTTCAACATTCTACTATCATTTTTCCACTATCCAAAGTTTTGACATTGAGGTGGAGGACTTCTCCCAACTACGAAGGTCCAGGCATATTTTCTATTTGAACTTCACCCTTTCGCACTTGAGCTCCATTCGATTCTCTTTGAATGACTCCCGCCTAATCTATTCGATTGTGGAGGCGGGGAACAGGATGGAATATTCGCATCTGGTCGGGGGGATGGACGAGTACTCCATGTACTATTCCCAACCAGAATTCATGACGGCGGAAGGATTCCTCCTCAGGATCTCAAGATACGGGGAGATCATGGCTGTTGCCGGGAAACCGGAAGAACATTTGGAGCAGGAGCTGACCCAACAAGAGAAGGTCCCCAGATTGGCGGCACACGCCTCCCGCCTTGGCATTTCCTTTATGTTGGAGACAGGAACGGATTTCGTCTATTGTGGGAACCCTAATGAATTGGGCCTCCTAACCAGCAGATTGAATAAGACTAGCCACTTGATTGGATTCAACCAGAGCACATATGAAATCCTGGATTTGGAAAGGGATGTCTTCATCTACCCCCAAGATATGGGAGAAGACTCCATACATGTACTGGATCTGAGCACGATCATCGCCCAGATCCGAAACAGAACGTTTGGAAAATACGTCCCTGGGGTGAGGCAAGTAGGGACCAATTTGGAAATCAGGATGGACCACTGGACACATCTATTCAGGGGCAAGGTGGTTCTAGTGGATGGGGCCAGGAACCACCAAAACGTCAGAATATTTCTCAACTCAATGTCGATGGAGATGCTTCCAGGGGGGCTTGGTGGGAATCAGAACCGGAGTAGAAGGTCCATCCTTGGTAATGATGATGATGCTGCCTGGAGTATTAAACCCCGACCCATTTCAGTCCCGGAAGGTCACGTCTATCTCTTCGCAGCTGAGGATTTGGAAGACGGGGTCGAAATTACGAAGGGTGACCGGGACTCCTCCCCATTTGAGTTCTCCCACGACCAGACGGACTTGATTGTCACGAGTATCAACGCAGGGGACAATGATACTGCTGGGGTAATGCGGGAAGCAACCAGTTTTATCATTTTTGATTATTACCATCCGCCCCCTAATGCCCGCGATGTTGAAAATGAGGACGGGAATGAGTTCATCACGCCAAGTACAGGAAATATCAGAAGCATCCTCGTCAACTCCGGCGTGGAAGTGGTGGAAGTTAGCTCATATAGGCCATTGCTCACCCAAAGCGGAGACCAAGTCCCTGTCCCATTTTACAAAGAAATTTTGGAGCGGGAGGAGAACAAGCTCATTGCCAATTTTTCTGACGCCCCTCGAAAGTTTCGAAACTGGGATGGGGAACTATTTCTTGCCATCTCCCAGCAAAATGAGACGGCCGTGAGATTTCTTGTAGAATATGGAGCATCCGTCAATGCGAGGGATACTCTGGCGGAAACCCCGCTCCACAAGGCAGCCCGACAAAGCAGCGGAAACCCTGGCTTTGCCATAAATACCATTATGTTTCTGATCGACCAAGGGGCCAATGTCTTCGCCGTTGGCAAGTGGTCATCCATCTTCCTTGCCCATTTGCTGGGCTCCGAAAGCAGCATCAATCCCGCTGAATTTCAGGACATTTCGGAGTACCTCGCTGGAAAGAAGCTCTGCCGACTTTACAACGTTCCTGGGATCTCCGGTCGGACTCCCTTCCAGTTGGCGGTGGAGGAACTTGAAATTGAAGCCGGTACACTGACCCTGTTACAAGAGAATGGGGTCAACTTTACTGCCGTTGACTACTTCGGGGATCCAGTTCTGGATTACGCGCTCCGCGGGCACAGGAGTAGATTGATGTTGTCCGATCTAGTCTCCGGTGGCGCCAATCCCCAGCACCTAAACAACAAAGGTCAGAGCTTGCTCCATAAAGCTGCCAAGTTTTCAAATGCGGAGGGAGTTGAATATCTGCTCAGTTTGCGAGTGGATGTCAACGGCCTGGATAAGGAGGGGCGGACGCCACTCCTCAACGCAGTTTATGGAAACATGCCTGTTTTCAATAAGGTCCAAATTCTTCTTCAAAATGGGGCCGACCCCAACATTCAGTTTGAGGGGGAGTCCATCTTGGAACGGGTGATGAATGACGACAGTTTCTTCAACGAGAAGGACAAAGTGCAGAAGCTATTCCGAGAAATTGCATTCCCAACTGATCACACCTCCCTCAACTTGGATTCAGAATTGTTCCGCGCAATCCAACAAGAAAATGTAACCGCTGTGAAGTTACTCGTGGGGCAGGGGGGATCAGTCAATGCAAGGAACAACCGGTCAGAGACGCCACTTCACAGAGTGGCACGCGGCACCAACCCCAAGTTTATTATGGAAACCATCAGGTTTTTGATCGACAACGGGGCAGATGGAACCCTCGTGGATGACTTCTCTTCGCCATTCCTCCTAGGGTTATTCCTTTTCCACAGCCCACTAAATTCTTCAGATTTTCAGGAGTTGTCAGAATATCTCGTGGAGAAGAATCTCAGTGGGCTCTTCAACGAACCCGGAAACATGCAAAGGAGTCCTTTTCAAATGGCAATAACAAGACTTGAAATGGACACGGTCTTGCTAACCTTTCTGAAAGATAATGGAGTTGATTTTAATTGGTTTGACTCGGACGGGGATTCCGTCTTAGCTTATGCAATATGGCACAGAAGTTTGGGAATGATCTCCGACCTGGTCTCCCTCGGCGCTAATGTCAAACATAGGAACGATAAATCAGAGAGTTTGCTTCATTTTGCCGCCGCAACGTCTACCCCGGAAGTGGTTGAGTATCTGCTATGTCAAGGGTTGGACCCGAATGCAATGGATAGGGATGGCCGAACACCGCTTCAAAATGCCGTCTTCGGTAACTACCCGGTTGCCGACAAGGTTAAAGTACTTCTTGAAAATAGAGCAAATCCATACGCCAAATATCAAGGGCGGACTTTGCTGGATCTGGTACTGAATTCGACCACCCTCGACGACGAGAAAGACAGGGTGACCCAACTCTTCCGAGAAATTGAGGAGGAAGCCAAATCCCATTCAAGTACTACACCAAGGACAGTAATAGAGCAGGTGGATGTGATTGGATTGGCCGAAGAGTTGAGGACAAGCTTTCCTGACAAAAACTGGGATTCCGAATTGTTCTCCGCGATCAGTAGTAGGAAAAGTGTATATAAGTAGCTGCATGTTATTGCATAAGTAGCTGTTACGTTTAACATGGAGTTTTGGAGGTTCTCCCATAAGGATTTTTTTCCTAGATCTAGCTCCCCCCCGGCCATCTCCTTATATGTCCCCTCTTCTTCTTCTTGCTAGTCCCCGGCCCCTCTGAATCTACTTTTGCTTGGAATCTATGTTTGATTTGGTGCTCTGTGTTGAAGGGTTCGGATGTTAATGCTGTGGGGCATAAGGCTTCCATAAGAGGTAACAACCTATTTGTTTTTCTGCCTCTCCCCTGGAAGTTACCTGTATTTCCCATAAA
>JAQIXQ010000290.1:0-36943 GCA_034700485.1 Pseudosinella alba | reverse complement strand
GGTCAAAGTAAAGATTTCGCCATACAGAAATGTACGGACTTTCACGGAGCAAAGTTTCTAAATCGATTCGTTTATTTTTTATTTCAAAAGTAACAAATTAAGTTATTCAATACATTGCCGTATGGAACGTAGTCATATTCATATACGTGGTATTCTTGAAACAATTGCAAAAAAAGTAATGTGGAAATATTTGCTTTGTTAAATGTAGCTGTTGCAAAAAGGTTTTGTGGTTTAAGCATTTCTTTCAAGAAAGCCACGTATACGAATATGACAACAGTCCATATTTAAGGCAATGTATGTTCTTTATATTCCCTTTTATAAAAATATATACTTAATAATTGGAACGAAAATGTATTGTTAATACACGTAATAGCATCAATAATGTCAATAAATGAGTAGCAGATTCAAAATCTACGTCCTAAATTTAGTATATTCTTATACCTCATTTATAGCTAGCTATATTTCAATTTAATTTGTCACCCCCTGGGAACTCCGCCCTCCGATACTGGGGAATAGGGGGCCCATGCAGACAAATGGTGGTCATATTCGTTTTTTCATGCAAAAATACTCTAGTATGTAAATTTTCATTGAATTTGGCGTTGTACCGTTGGGTAATGGTACTTGTACGACACCACCAACTCCAGCATTCCCACAAAAGTTTCATCGTATCTCCTTTATCAGTCCCCTTGAACATTGGGAGAGGAAAAATCCAGGACGATGCCTACTCCGTATTCATTTACTAGAAGGAATTAAGTTCTTCGAGGGAAAGATGTATAGAAATAGATGGAGTGGAACTGGCATTTAATCAAAAAATGTCACGTTTACTCCATATCTATCTATATGAAGAAACTCTGGATGGTTGGGGGGAAGGCAGGTTGTGGCGCTGACACTTTCTATATCTCATTCATGATATTATGCACTTTGCCACCTTGTAACATTTTCTTGTATTCCATATTTTTCCTCCAGACCATAAGAGGTAAAATGTGTCACTTGGCCTTAGCTCCATTTTCTTCCAAAAACATTTTCACTCCATTCCATGATATTCATTAAGTGTAACCGTCTCCATCCAAGTGGAAGAGAAAGAGCTCTTTTAAGCTCAAATAAAAGTGGGACAAAAACTTTTCAGATTTCTTTACAAGGTTGCATTGCATAGCTGGAATAGATTGGTCCGGTGCTCATCCTGTTCTTTTTATTAATTTTAATATGCCAGTCACACTTCAATATATGTTCAATGTCGAGTATCGAAGATGGCCAACTGGCCTATTCACGCGTAAAAATAATTTCAAACTTTCCCCTAAAGAAAAAAAAGAATGATATATAATGGATTAGATATTACTTCAAATCGGTATTCTCTTTCAGCCCATCGCACTCAACTTAGATAAAGGACCAACTAATGCAATGAAAATATGTAGGGAACATTATTGGCAGATAGAAATGGTAGTATTATTATTGGATTGCAAAGCTGCAGCACCGTAGGTACTTTAGCGAATTTTATTGAGAAATCCAAATCTGAAATCGACAAGATAAACAGGACCATTTCACTATTCCATACGTTATCAATAAGCTGTTATTGCGATTTTTTTTCAAGTTGGATCGCTGATTCAGTGGTGCTGCCAATGATGATGTTCGTTCACGATGGGGATAGTGATGATGTGAGGATTTTTTATGACGTGTGCCTCCACCTACATGGAGAAACTAGGAAGGGACGAGACGATCAATACAAAGAACAGGACGGAGGGGAGGGAGGATGACGCTTATTTTCTCATTGAAAAGCATTCCACCGAAGGAACAAGAAGCCTAGGCAAAGGATCCAAAATTCACTTCAAAACCCGCAACCGGCATGATCATACAAGACGAAGATTGGGGCAGGAGAAAGCAAAGCTATTTTCTCTCCAACAGTGAACTATGTTCGGGGCTCTCTTCTCTCTCCTGTCAGTCCCTCTTTATTCCTATCAGTCCTTTACGGCGGATACAAAATGATGAAAACCTCAAAATCCACTGCAGATTTTTTCGTACTCCCATTCCCAACCCAATAAAATAGGCAAAAAAATCACTATCTTTTTCAGGGAGAACATTTTGTTCAGAGAAAACAAAAATGTAATCTGATAAGGGGGATGGATGATGATGCCTTCGAGGAATGCAAAAATCTGCTTCTGCTGACAAGACCATTATAATAAATGTGAAAGTCGTATAAGCCGCTTTTTTCCACTGAACGAAACTTTTTGTTTTAGAATCTTCTTCGAGTCAGTTTATTTTCTTGAAAAAGATATAAATTTGTCGATGGGAGAACATGAAAGGAATTTTTTGCTTTAATAGATTTTTGGAACTGAAGAGAACATGAAAAGCATCAATTCATATCTCATTCATCCTCATCATGTCTCTTGATCCCCATCTTGAGCATCAGCGTCGCTCGTCATCATTTATTTTACAAAAGAAGATAACTCCAATGCAGACTTAGAGTTGGCGATGGTGGACGGGACGGTGACATATGATGCGATATAACCTTAATGGAAAATCCACATAGACAGGGCCATCACTTCCATAGTTCCATGCCATTTTCGCAAAAGAGATTTCCTGCTGAACTGATCAAAGTGAGGAGTCGAATAATACCAAATTGACCCAGGAAAATATCAATACGACGTCTGCTAATGACGTTTATGGTTAATGTGATGCTGACTTATACATTTATCATTGTTAATGCGATTTCAAATTGAAATGCGTATTGGTATTCAACGGCTTGAATTTGGACTTTCGCGATGCGATATATGCATCAATTTGATTTGAGTGTATGTATAACAAATTGCGTTGTGCGAATTCCGATTAATATTATGGATAGATAATTCATGCATGATGATTCGGCAAAATCGAAATGGGCATCTTAAGGAGGAGAAAAGTTCTTTTAGAACACATTTCGGAAATACGATGGGGAAATTACCGATTATACATATCCATCTTTGCCCAAACATAGAAACAAAAATGCCAATAACTCCCGAATTTGCAGGAATCACAAAAACGACTTCGGATCGGTTATCAACGTTAAAAATTGACATAGAAAACATATCTCACATAGTTGGGGGCGACTCTATGCAAAAGCCTTCCATCATGAAAGGTAGATGGGGATAATTTACTAAAAACGGAAAGACTTGATGTAGAATGGACTGGAATGAAATGACTCCATACAAAGGGGGCAGTGTTGAGGATGAGCTATAATTTCCGCCTCAGAAAATTTCAAACTTTTAAAGATAATGGCCCCTTGCATTCTAGAGACAGTCATCGCCCTTGTCAACTTAAATACAGACGTGAGCAAAGTAAATAATCTGCACATGTATCTACAATGCATGGAACGCGTTAGTGTAATGTGTAAAGATTCCATTTTGCAAAATTTAGTCGCAAAATATAGCGAAAAAACATTATCGAAAAATTTGCGCCAAAAAAGCGAGAAGTGAACTGGTGCCCTTATTCCTACTGTGAAGATGGTAGGTACACTCTGCTTAGGCTTATTTCAAATACCACATTAGCTTGTCGCAGCTGCTCTCACATCTCATTCGTTTTTTTCTCATTTTGGCAGGGCACGAATGAGATGAAGGAAAGTAAAATGTAAAATCGTTTCTTTCAAGCTCAATCACTTCAACTTCAGTTCAGCCTCTCCCATTTCTTTTATCATCTCGAGCTTCCAAAAGTGGAGACGAGGACCGGACAAGGAGAAGGAAGTTCCTTATCTATTTCTCTCAGTCTAAGATTTTGACCTGGCCGTTGCAAAGAGACCGTTTTCTAAATCCGATTTTCTCAAAATTCTCCATCATAATGCGATAATAACAATAATCATGAAAAATATCTCTTTGCCCAACTATTGCAGAGTGCAAATTTTCATATTTTAACTTGCGGAAACGAACAATTGCACTCAACCTTAATGTTAACTTTTCATTGCATAAAGTTAGCTTAGCGAAAGGAGTATAGGTATATGCAGAAAAAATATTCTGTTTTTATGCACCAAGTCATTATCGTTAACAGTTGTAGTCGAGTGTTGGGCAGTCATTCAAAATAAGATCTCCCCACGCCCCGCACACTCTGAGAAGATCAAGTTGCTCCGAGAAAAATTAACAAGAGTTCTTTGGTCTCCAGTTACAGCTGGTCATAATCATAAAGAGCTGTAGATACTCCACAACACTTAAACCACACACTATAGTCTAGTCAACGGATGAGTCTCTTCGTACCAGCGCCTCCATATTCTCAACATGTACATCGAAAAACTGTTTTTGAGGATCTTTCTCTCTATCTTTCTAGTCGGGAATGTCTAGTCTAAAAAGAGAATGAATTGAGAAAACGGCTTAGTTTGAAAAGGGAAGGAGTAGCAAAATGTTCCTCATTATATTTTATGCTCCTCGTCGACTACAAAAGTGTGAAAGTACTAATATAGTACTTAATAATATAGATAACAACCATTAATGCTTCATCCATTTTTCAATTTTGGTTCATTAATATGAATCGAACCCGTAAACAAATGGTAAGACCTGTGTATATGAATATGGACCATAGGACGAACGGAAGCATAAAATATTTGCATATATGCAAGTGTATATCCTGAGATATAGCTTTAACCAAAAAATATTTGAGACACAAGAGAAATATCCGGTATCTTGTAACTTTACTCAAATATACTCTCCATCTATGTCTTATTTATCTTAATATATGGATGGAGCAATGAGCGAATACTCATTTCATCGTTTTATTGCTGAATACTATGCAAATGTAAGCAGAATATTTGAATGCCTGAATAGTGAATACTGGATCTGAGAACAACGATTTTTCATCATTTGTGGGACTTGTGGTAAATTAATATCGAAATGATTTTTATTCTAGGCTGGTCGTACCAAGCTAGCGATGAAAAGTGAGTAAATGAGCAGTTCCCTTTCATGAAAAAAATGGAAGAGAAAAACTAGTTTACCCTTCCCTCAATAGTAATTTGGCACTGTGTGCTATAGGCATTCAAATGTACGTCATTAAGAAACTAGTAATGCCCTTTATCATAAAAAACATTGGAGAAAGGAGAAAAGGTTTTAATGAAAAATTATCTTGCTTTTGTTTCATTCAGTGATACCCGAAGCTCTCTTATTAGAAAGAAAATTATTCTTCTATGCAATTCCATTGAATGATGCAATGTGGAGGATGATGAAAGTCCATTATAAGCATTAAGCGAATTTATTCAAAGTCGTCAACGTCCCCTCATTATCATCAGCAAAAACAATCGTCCCTAATTTTCTAGAATGGGACAAAAAGTATCAATCGTGTAGTGTTTGCTTTTAGAGATTGACTTTAGCTTCTTCACTCGTAGAACATTTTGTAGAAAGCCTTCACATAAATAATTGGAGTAGGATGAAATTCTTATACTATAACTTTGTTATGTGGCCAGCCCTCCTACCTTAGAAAAACTTAGATTTAGATTCGCAGCAATAAATTCATTCACTATTTCTCCTTCTCTCTGGCAAGGAGAAAGCATGCGACGGAATATTAGGCCAAGTGGGATTGGAAATTTGGAATTTATGCACATTAGGCAAAGAATGCAAAAATAAAGGGAAAGAATGTCATCATAAACGTGCTCTGGTTTTTGGTTTTTTGGTTTCGGTCCACTTCACTCGAGCCCAAGCAATAAATAAAAATCAGCCAAAGAAAGGGCGAAAACTTTACCAGGGAAGTTAAACGGGCCTTATGACAACTCTTACAGAAAATCGTCCAGCCAAAGTGGAAGGAGTAAGAAAGGAAAAGTTAAACGATAATGTTTTCACTATTTGTACCAAGTCTATTTTTGGACTGAAGAGTATTGTCAATAAAGTATAGAAACGGAATGAGTGGGAGCATCGCATCAGCATCGCTGATCTACATGAAAATATAATGGAAAGGGCTGGGTATTTTGGAGCTCTGGCACAGCCAGAGATAGAGAAACCAGTGGAAGCGAGTAACCTTTGACCTTTTTCGAGAAGAATTCGATAGGATCATAAAAAATCAAGGTGCACTTTTCTCTGCACACGCAAACAGAGCGATATCTGCTCTGTTGATGAATATAGCTGGTGCTGGTGACGTCACTTGACTCGTTTGAGAAAAGAAGCGTTCCAGCTTTAGCATCACCATAGCACCAGCATTCATCATCAATATTGATTATGCTCTGACTGAAACCAAAGCTTTTCTATTACAAACCAGGCAGATTTTATTGGAAATGATGTGTGAGCTCAGTCAGTATAGCTTCAATCAGTTAACAGGTTTCCATTTATATTTGTTGGTAGTTATTTGTTAACAAACTCGATAGTTTTTATGAAATAAAATTTGCTGAAAAGAGGAGATAAATGTGTGCAATATATTTTAGGAATTTTCGTCTTTGGCAAAATTCCTATAATTTTATTGAACCTGCTAAGTAATTGATTGATTGCGGCCCGGTGTGGTAGACGTGGTAGCACTATTGTAGACCCACTTACTTCACGTCTTGTAAAAAAGTAAAACTAGCTTAGAAAGTCATAGACTGATTAAATCTTGAAACCTTCATTACTTCCGGTAGTGACCTATATACAGAAGAATGATTTTCTAAGCATGCTGCATTCATTCCACCGAAAAGAACATTGGCCGTATGCCAAACTCCATTGTAGAAAGCCCATTGAATTGCTACTGCCGGACAATAAAAGTAAAGACTACACTCATTTTTCTATGGAGTACCATGACCATCAACCAATCCAAATTACTTTCTCCTCCACTTTGCCATTGACATGATGAGCCCGACTGGAAATTTGAACAGGGGGGTTGAGGGGATAGTACAAGTTGACAGTGAGATCGTCGTCATCCTATTCTCCCGGAAGTGAGTTAAAAAACAGGCAGATCCACTTCAGAGGACGAAGTCGGACAGGTTTCTTCACAAAATTCATCTCCTGCAGTGGCAGCTTGGCGTGGCAACCTGATCCTGATCTGATGCTGATCCGGAGATCCTCTTACTTACCAAATGCATAAACCAATCCCTCCAGGCCACCGTGCCATATCATATATCCGTTGTAGTATAAACCCCTTCTGTTTACCAGTTTAAGTAGCTTAATTTGGAATGCTTAGGAGAGAACAAGCCTTTTTCTAACAAAATGACAAAACGACGACATATGAGAATCAATCAAGATGCCCATCATTCCAAACGAAATCTACTATCCACACCCAGTTCCACTTCCGAAATAAGAAGGATTATTTGAATATGCTCAAAGCAATAGCAGAATAAATAGAATGTTTGCCTGTATGTGTATTTACTCCATGCAAGGCTGGAAGAATGTAATGAATGTATAGCCGACTGATGACGTCATCATTTTCGACCTGACCAATAAGCCGATAATGGCCTAATAACTTATAGATGTATAGTTGACAAAAAGTTGCTCTTTTTCTGAATTTTTTTATGCTTTTTTCCCCAAAAAAATAGTTGTTTTTGTTGCTTTTTCACTTTTTGGATAGATTTTTGCATAAAACTGCGACAAATTTTTCAAAATTTTCCAAACGTGGTCGGATATCTCCTCAAAGTTTTGAATTTTACTAAAAAACCTTAAGATGTTGCCCAAAAAGTGTACGATTTTACACTAAGAGTGCCATATTTTGAACCAAATTTTCAAATTTAATCCAAAAAGTGCCATTTTAACTAAAATTTTTAATTTTTCCATGTATAATTTCTCAAATTTTCGAAAAGATGCTATTTATGCTCGTATATTTATTGTCTTGCTTTCTTAAAAAAAATAGTTTCTTTTGTTGCTTTTTCAAAATATAAAATTTGCATATTTGAAATCGTCGTTTTTCGTTTGCTCAACTGATCTTGTTAACAGGTATCTATCCTCAAAGAAAATGTTGGCTGCTGTAGTTGCTAATTGTCAACTATAAAGATATAAAAAAATAAAGTAATTGCACCTGTCTCCGGTCAGCTTGTTTGTAAGCTATAAACAATCAACACATTTTTCTATACTTTTCCATCTTATCTCTTTAACCAGCTACAAGATTTTTTCAAGGGAGAAACATTTTCCTGGTGTCCTCTTTTAAGTCGGCAATAGACCGACCTTAACTTCATCAAAGCTCTTTGTATTTACAGCCTGACTGAACAAATTATACCCATGTTCGATTGGAGTCAGATCTGTATCGTCATCTCCTTTAAAGCCAGCAACCAAGAGGATGCCCACTCATTCCTCACAGCGTAAGTCAAGGAGTCCAAAATCTAATCTAATCCTTTTCATTTCCCACTCCATTTCTGTGGGCTTCTTCATCTCATCCTTCCAAAACGACAAGAACTTTTCATAAAGAAGACCACCAAATGCTCATCATCAGCTCCATGCAAAAACTGTTGTCAATTCAAATGAGATAAACGCAGATGGAACAAGATGAGGTAATAACAACTCTCATCGTCAGTAATAAGATTTTTTCCAATGTTTTTATTTTTAAGGGTGAAACATCCCATCAAAATTCGATATGTGCAAAAAAAAAAAAAAAATTGTGTGGCTCTGGCATAACAGTTGCCTATATTGCACTTTTCGGCTGGTGAGCTTACACCCAGGAGCCAAATTTCTGTTTGGCATTAGGCCAGCAACTTCAAGGAAAACAAAAATCTGGGCTCGATGGCTATCAAATCATATATAGTTCAGAAATAGGGAAGTGGATGGATGAGGAGATGCGTTCTACTAAATGTACGACAAAAAAAAGTTTCAAAAACGCAACTCAGCCCATATCCTTCTCAGTAACCCGATGTGAATAGCCTTTCGCTTCAAAGAAGAATAGATCCCAATCAAATGGGAAATGAATGAGATGGAGAGTTATATCCGTCTGGTAAAGCTTGTCCACTTTTATGTTTAACACTTCCAATTCCAAAGCCATGCTCTGTACTCCATGTTTTTATGTATCAGATATTCTCAAATTTTTCCTTGAGCCATTTTTCTGGAGAATTTTATTTGCTCTTTTTCTACTCAAATCTTATAAAAATGCTACTTTAGAACTTTTTTGTATGTTTGTTCATTTTTTGTGATTTTCTGCACAAAAAATGGTGATCTTCGCAACACGCCAAAAAAATCAGGTAGTGCCATTTCCTTCCACTGTACCGGGCTATCACATTCATCGTCAGTGAATTTGCCGCATAACATCCGAATTTTTAATAACAAATGATACATTCCTTGATATAAGTAATAATTCTCAAATTTCCATCCTGATGTAATATGTCGTTACTAGTATAAGTGTGCAAAAAATATTCGCATTTAGGTAGTGGGGTGGTGTAATCATACTAATGTTGTTGCTATAAGTGTTCCATATTATTTGACACGATACGATCACAATACGTATATTTTATCGCGTGGTTCTTTTCTGTTTGTTAATTAACCCCGGTGAAAATGAAAAAGGGCCGACCGGAGCCGGAAATAATGCCTTTTTAAAAGCGACACAATAATAGCTAACAAACTAAACGTGGTTGGACTAGAGACGAACACCCACACGCAAGGGAAAAACCTGACGTTTTGTTTGCTGCTAACTGTTAACCTAAGTATGGATTGTTTGTAATACTGAGCACATTTATACTTTCAATAAACATATGAACTTGTTTTGATTAAAATCTTTCCCTTTTTCAAAATCCCACCTCCCCTCCACCTTTTTTTAGGGGAAAAGAGCATGGGCCCCATAAACGAGTAACCTTGAATGACCTGAATTTAAGGCTTCCTGAGTTTGGTTTTTAGCTACAGGTAGATATGTCCTTCCCTGCTCCTTTTTCAGACCAACTATTTTCGGTAGTTGTTCATTTCAGTGTCAATTCTGTCTGCATAGTATACCCTATTTAACTATTCATACTAAAGTTAAACTTAACTGTAAGGAGAAAAAATCGTTTTATTTCAGGTATCCATAAAAAAGACGTCATTATAAATGACATTATAATCCATAATCCATAAATGACATCTTTTTAATGCATTATGTCCGCCAGAAAAATAATTTTTGTTATTGATCCTAATCCTGCTGCTTAACTTATCATAAGTATGCAGTACGGATAAATTATTTCTATTAAAATTGTTTGCACAATCCCATTAGAACAAGACTGGTTCATAATGCCACGAAACCGATTTTTTATGATTGCGAATAATGCTATGCAATTGCATCGCGAGAGAAAGCCTTGCATGCCATGCCCCATACCAGGACATTATGAGAATACAGAGCTGGTTAAGGATTTATATGGTTGCGTGATGGTGGGATATGGATAGTCAAAGCTGTCGAGTGGTTTCTTCCTTTCCATTTACATCCACAGTAGAATGGAAGCCAAAATAGGAAATATGTGGCTGCTGCCGTTTGATGAATGTTATGTAAATGGTGCATTGGAAAAGGTAATGTAATAATAAGTAAGAAGATATTAGTACTTCTCCCGATATCATCGCAATTGCAAATATCATTTTTTGGCATTTTTGCATACCTAACCGTTTGAAGAAAAAAATTGCTAATTGCTAACCCTGAATTCCTTCTTATGTAAAGTACGCACTGAGTGAAGTGGGTTTTACTCTGAATTTAAAATCTAAATAATTTGATCAACTTAACGTTCTTACCAGGATCCGACCAGTGGTGGTTTGACCCGAGATAAGTTCGCCAGCCCAGTCTTTCGCTTCGGTCATAAAGGTTGCCTCAAACTCCTGCTGCTGCTGTCGACCTGGCTTCTGACCTGGGCCGGGGTTCGGTAATCCACCAGGGGGGATGGGGACCAACTGCTCCTGGCCCTTCTTGTCCCCAGGGGCTGAATAGTCCCCACTCTCCTTCCGACAACAGATGAAGGCCAGCGCCCGCCATATAAGCACCAAGGCTAGCCCTGCTAGGAAGGTAAAGATTGAGGAGAGGAGGAAACACCACCATTTTCGTTCCTTCAGACATTCTATATCTTCTTGGTCCACTGCAGTTTGTGGGGAGCTTACGTCACAGTCAGACATATCTCTTGTGAGGGAATTGAGCGGAGGTTACTACCTAGACTACCACTGCCAACTCCACTCCCACTAACCCTACAGGGACTTTCTATGGCTGATAGGGATTGCTTTCGCTGTCGATGATGGGAGATGATGATACTCCTCCGCCACCATCCGAGTTCTGCCACCAATGTCACTCATCAGTTATTGTCAAATTCCACCGCGGCACTAATTAACCTTATAATACTTATCTCTCTGTGACATTCATTCTCACAGTGTCATAATGCTTCTGCATCTGCAGTTACCCTCCAATAATGCTAATTTCAGTAGTTTCTCCTTTCGACATCCCTTACCGCCGTATCATCACAATTCCCCGCAGCTCCATAATCATATCATAGTGGAGGAGTGGAGACCTCACATTATCATCATGATAATACATGATGGGTACTGACTGGGTAAATACATCAAGAGCAATTTCTATTCTTTTCTTATTACCCTACACGAAATAGAAAATACTTGTTGAATTCAGTTGATTTATTTTGGCCCGATGGTGTCTTTCTTTCCTTATATGGGCTGGGTTCTTCTTTTCTTCCGTTCGTTGCTCCACGCCTTCTAGGAACAGTACTCCGATGATGATGATACCCTCTCAGTCCTAGCTACTTTGCTAATTCCACTGCTCGATGTATATTTTGATAATTCCTGTAGTATTTAGTAAATGATTCCTATCTTTCCCTTATAAATAACCAGAAGACACTTGAAGCGCATGTTATCTTTAAAATCTTAATTTTTATTTACTTTCGCCAAAAAAATCTAACTCACACTTGTTGGGACTTCAGCAAAGTAAATAGCTTTGGGCCAGTGATAAGCTTTCCCCGTCCATCTGCTCACTGATAAGTATCAACTGTCTAAAATGTTTCTGCTCATTCAGCAAAAGATACTCTTTTCTGCTTTCCCCTCTTCTGATTGTAAGTATCCTTACTTTGGCGAGGAGAGAGAAAGGGAAACAACTAGCGACCGAGTGAGCAAGGGAGTGAGTGTGTCTGAGCTGTTCGTCTTCGTTCCGAGTGCTTCTGATTCTGTCTGAAAATAAGGCTGTTGGAATAGATAAAATGAAGTGGAATGGAGGAGGCGACTATACTCATACTCCTCTCTGGCCACTTTTCCCTCCTATCCTCCATACAGTATCCCAATATGTGTGTCATCATCATGGTTGGATTCATCGTCGACAACTACGAACCCGAACCAAGGATTACCTTAGACACTCTGGCTGATTGCGAGAAGGGAAAGGCAATCCAGCCAGACTCGTAACTTCCTTTCCACTTTCTGCGCTCTACCTATGTTACATATTTTTTGCTCACTTTGCCAATCCCTTTTTTGCGTCTTGAATGGTAGGAAACTACTCCTATAGATTTTGCTTCTTCATCCCTCCACAACCCGACTGCTCGGAATGGTTCACATAAAAAGTGCACACGCTCACACAATTCGAGCAACACTAGGAGTAAGGAAAGCATTTTAGGTACTTTCTTCCATTATTTTTCTCAACTATGTCTACTTGATAGGGTGTGCGAGGAACGTTCTATCATCACCCGAAAGCTACTTTTTCCTCTACAGGATATATTTTTGCATGAAAGCAATGTAAAAAATAAATATAAAATAAATTTGAAAAAAAGGCGGACGATGTGAACTTAATAACCCAGCAAATTTGTCTATTCATATATACATCATTTGATTTCTGGAGTTACCCTAAATAGTCTGAAAGATTAAAATGCATATTATGTTGCTATATTATGTTGCATATTATGCTGCATATTTGTTAAGAAGGCTTGAAAAGAAGTTTTTCGCATTTTTTTTATTGAAGGAACGAACTTTTCTGGAATATCTCCATGATCCAAGCATCTTCACCACCATAATTAACTTTTTTGCTTTCGGAGCATTTTCAAACCTCCAAAGGCTAAGTCGCTGCAGTTCATCGAAGGTTTTTCAATGCATATTGGACTTCTTAGTCCGAGGTGGTTTTTGCATTGCCAAGGACAATTTTAAAAGGTCACTGACGGTAATCACTTTGACCTGGCCAATTCACCCGCAAAAATAGGAAATGGCTACAAAGAATTTTCCACTCGTCATGCAGTAGCATCATCATTCTCATCCTCTCCATAATATTGTTTCCAGTTCTACTTTCTCCAGAAATGAATGTATCATGCAGTATATAAAAATTATTTCCACTGACGATTGTAGTATACATACCTAAACCTATTATTATTACCTATGCATAATTTTTACCCACTTGTATGATGATGATGATGGCATATACCTAGTATATTCCGCGAAATTATATGATGCATGAGCCATGTTAAATTTCATGGTATGATGGGAGGATGAAGGATCCCATATCGTATACAACTTGCTGCTGTGTGAAATCGTTTAATCGTATATCAAATAAAAACAGGTTTGCAGTCATTTGGAGTTTCGCCTGGTATAGCATGACAGTAGATTTTTATTAGTTTTGCGGAATAAAATGATAATGACATGATTCAAAGTAATGTTCCTTATAGTATTGTCTTGAGAAGAAAACAGGTATTAGGTACGTAATATTTCATAAGCTTAGGCTTCGCTAGTTCAGTGCGGTGTATTACGGTGGGTGGGAGGCTTTCGCAAGCGTGAGCTTGCAGAATAAAAATCGAAGAGAAAGGTTTCATCCCAGCAAGTCTCCCTAGCAACTTGCTCGGCCCAATGAGGGACGGGAATTCGAGGACTCCGCCTGCCCTGCTCCATCCTTTCTTCTCTCCCATTTTTCCTTATGTAACAGACTAGTAGGGAACATCATGGAACATGCTTACAGTTCTTAGCATCATAATATATACCTATCCTAACCCAGTTCGACCACTTTCGCCTGTTCCACTCTCTGAAAATTATCAAATGTTATTTTAGCAAGTCTCCCATCCTCTTTCCTGTTCATCTCCTTAAAAAATTGGATAGGGTGCATATAAGGCATATTATATTATAATGATTCCGCTCCGAGTTTAGACTGACGATGAGCATGGAATATGGAGATATGGTTCGCTTTCACGTTGTTTTTCACGTTGGCCAAGGCATAAGGCTGGGAAAGCATGACTGCCTCTCATCGAAGCCCCTTATTCTATCCAGGAAGTGGAGGAAAATGCATTGGAGCGTTTTATATACGAATGCGAGCGTAATATTCCTGATAATAGCATATTCTATAGCACTAAAATAACTTTTAACTATGTATATACTGAAAGCGAAACCGTATATGTTAACTCTCTATGTAATTCGTATAACGAATATGAATTTTATCCTTTTCATATTTTTTTCTTTAGACTGTGGTTACATCCGATATATTTCCAGCAGGCGGAACCAAGTTTTTTGTCAGAATGTTTACCAAGGAAATGGATACGGATACATGTTAGATTGGATTTGATTCCCTGTCTGTCCGATTTCGTTTGGGAAAAATGTTTATTTTTATTTATTTTTACTATAAAATGTAAATAATGATGTAGGAAGGAGTGGACATTTTGTAAAAGGGGTTATTCCTTAAGCTTCCTTCTTCTTCCCTTGCATATGCTCTGGAACGGACCAGACCCAGCTCTTGTAGCGGAGCTAGCAATCAATGGAGAAAGTCCAGCAGAAAATCTTAATATAATATCAGCTTGGCTAGCAATTGGCTTTCCATTTTTTCTTGCTGTCCTCATTACTCTTGGTTGGGGTTCCTATTTCCGACGAAGAAAATCTTCTTTTCTAGTTTCGTCTAATCTACTACAAGACACGTCTGGAAAGGCTTTTCTCATTCTGTAAAAAATGAAAATAACAATTTAAAAGTTTACCTACTTTCGGAAAATCGCATTTTTTGCATGTTCCAACACACAAATTCACTTTCTCCCCGAACAAAATGTAAAAAGTGTCTAGGCATAAATTATGGTTTTCTACCTCCCACATTAAAAAATGATTCCAAAGGAGAAAGCTGTTCATTCAAGCAATCATTTATTCATGCAACTTGCATGATGCAAGTGTATCTTTTCCTAGTCTGAAATGCTTAGATATGCCCCGCATTTCCTTGCTTCAATGAAAGACTTATATTCGTAGAGTGTGAAGTTGAATTGGTCCTGTCAGTATAGACTCGTTTAATATTCCAGGAGCAATTTTGCCAAATTTTCACCTACATTTTTATTGGAAAGCATGGAACAAAGTGAAATAAGCTCTTTTTCAATATTTGATTAGTTACCCAGCAAGTTCCGCTTGCAGAAAATATCAGACCAGCTAGATTACCTTAATTGTTAAATTGTTTGAAACCTTTTTCATTCTGGTAGGAAGGTAAGGAATAGCTCGATATTCAGCTCTCCCGAAGTGGAGTTAATACAACGAAAAGAATGAATCAAAGTTTTCATCTTTGAATTCTAAGGGAGAAACCATCTGTCTGGGAGAACGATTTTCCCTCTAGTGTTTCATCAAGAAGAATGTTATTTAAAAAAAATAGATACCTAATCCCTTTGAATCTCACATCATTCCATTTCAGAAACGTGTTTACGGATAAAATGCTTTTGCTGCCATCTTACCTTTAATGGGGAAAGTGTTTGGAATGTTAAATTCCAATTTAAGTTGTTTCCCAGGTTCTCTAGAAGATGGGGATTGCTATCCCAATTTAGAATTCCAAGTTTCTGCAGCATCTTCTTCGTGGCTCATTCTTCCCGAGGCCATACTCCATTTCTGCCCATTCCTCAACAATTACCATACACTTTCTTGCACACTCCCAGTTTATCATGTTATGTAGCCATACTCCGCCCCGATAAAAAAGAATAGAAAGTGCCTTGCCAATCCTTTCCCCCACAAGTCTTGCAAACTTTCTCCACTCTAATAAAAGTCAGTATGAACAGAGGGTTCCACAGTTCAGTTCTGAACGAAAGTAAAACATTTTTATTTCAAATTCCATTTTCCAAGTGAGAATAATAACTTCCTCGAATTTCTCTTCTCGCCTTTGATAAAACTTTCCTCTCCTCCTTAATTTCCACTTAGCATTCAACATATGTAAAAGGAGAACAAAAATCAATTCCATATTACTTGAGTAATCCCATGCTAAATTTTCTCTTGTCACATTTTACTTGATTTCGGCTTCCACTTTCCATTTGCCATTTGCGTTCTCAAACATGGGGGAAGCACATGAAACATATATATAAACTGAATAATATATTTTTTCCTGTCCACACAGCCCTGCCTTCCTTCCAGAGAGCACAAAAGTATAACATGAGAACACTCCATAAAAATGGATGAAGTGACTGTGACAGAGATTTCGTGTGTCGACTATAACCTTGTAGAAACTTGTTGGTGGTCTTCTTGCCTTGAGGTTGGGAGCATGTGTTGTCGTCGTTATGTCTTCCTCCTCCTCATCATTGTCATATAATATGACTTTGCCTTTGACTATATGTAGCTTTGGTAGGGAATATGGACCAAAACGTGGTGGGTTATGGCTTATGGGGCGGGGAGAAAATGTGATGTTGATGTTGTCATAGAATTTCATGTCCTTCCCTTTACCACATAACAAACATACTTGAAATTTTCATGTTAAACAAGGACAACTTTTTTTCTAGTATAAACTTACTCTCTCCTTCTTTCTCCCTGCATACTCTTCTTACGAAATACCTAAATACTTTCCCTTGTCATATACCGTGTGTCTGATTGTGAAGTTTATATGGATCACTTTCTGATGGAGAATCCATCTCTAGGAATTTGAAGGAATTTTTGATGTGTATTATAAATAATGTTATTTTACAGTGGCCGCTTTTTAAGGATGAATCAGATATGAGCATACATGGGAATTGTTCGTGAGACGATGACTAGTCGAAAAAAAATTCACCTAAAACATTTATACAATGAAGTGGAACTTTTCTTTCAGCAAGTCTCACTTCATACATTTTCGGCGCGAGAAGGATTCCGGATTACTGTCATCATGTCATGAATTTTGGTCAGCTTCCTGTGCTAAAAAAGGAAAACAATGATCTGTAAAGCTTTATTCCTTCTAATTTAATTGCCTTTTTTCTTCGAAAAAAGTTGCCCTCCCGTCATATTCTCATGTTTTCTTGGCTTGGTTGTCTCCTTTCTCGTAGAGTGAGGTCATCTGTAATAACCACTGATTTCACTCGGAAGGGATAGTAAAAGGGATGATGTCAGAGAGTGAGTGGCCTTCTTCATATTTGACAAATATACCAATTTCGTTCAGTTATTCGGTACCTTAAATTGAAATTCGACAAATAGAATTTTCCATTATTTTTCCTTCTCAGTTGACTTCATTCATGGGCATTTTAACCATTTAACTCATTTTATTTAATACATTAGTCGGATATAAAAAAATCTTTTCATGTACAGTATGCCCAGTAATCATCTCCCTTGCCGACCCCTTTCGAGGTCTGTAACTTCACTTGTACAATAGCTAAAATTCAAAACTAAATTGCTAAAGATAGAGTAAGTAACGCTCTTTCAGTTGATACTTCTTAATTAGCCAAAATCGAAACCCTCCGGAAGATATGGTCATTTGAAAATTTGGTATCCAGGGTGGTAGGGAGATCATTACTGGGCATACTGTAGATACACCCAAAACCCAGGACCACAAAACCTAACAAGAAAAAACTTGATTGAAAAAGTATTTTACAGATATAGTGAATGTTTATTTATCGTAAATAAAGGTCACAACCATAATATAATTTTTTTATTACACAAAGTCATAGTAGTTATTTATTTAACTGTTAGTTGTTTTTTTTGTCATTATACCGTGTTTCCAAAAGAATGCACACACGGTCGGGATCTTGAATATTTTAAATAGAAGTAATAAATCATCATAGCCGCATTATCATAATTGGATTGAGACATTTATATAATTATAGTTAATAAATCTGCTGCATTCACAGCTGTTTAAGTTATATTATTAAATGAATGTCATAAGTGTAATTTGTAGTTAGAAATCAGGTGCGTGCATTATTTATTATTAAATAGTAAGAAATCATTTTCTATTTATGTTTATGAAAATTCACATTTGCATAAATATGGTCAGCTTAATATTAATTTCATAATTTAATAGTATAATTTTATGCATTCGACTGATTTGAGATAATTTTCAAAATGATCATTCTAGCCCTGTATTAGTGTGTAATACTTTCCAAAACACAAATTGTTTTTACACAACTATTATAATTGCACATTATACATTTATCATTCTGAAATTAGTAAAACATTTATTTAGAATCGAACTATTATGTAATGTACATAAATTTATTTGTTTAATGAATATATAAAAGGATATCGCAAGTTTAAATGAGTGCTTCGTGCAGATAGGCTTACCAAAAAAGACTGTAGTTATAAATTAGCCTACGAACTTTAATGGGAAAGGAATTTGGTTATATTAATTAAAATTGATTTTGACTGTATTTTACGTTAGAATTCTCATATTAAAATTCGTGCTGAATCCACTTAAATACTTTAAGGGTCCCTTCCCCACTCTGGACATAATTTTATACAGGCAAATGCACAGTGGAGCAGACTCATTTTCGCAAACTGCTCTCTGCGGCTTCCTCTGCTCCTCCACTTGCCTTCCCCCGGGCCAACTATGTATGGAGTTTATTTTGTAGCCTTAGAATTTGTGTATGAAAGAATCTAGCATCCAGCTGGATTTTCATCCATCCATCATCTTCATCACTCTTCGCCGGTGGAAATGAAAATGATGAGGATGAAAATGATTTTTATTTCACATTTGAACTCATCTGATCGCCATGATTATCAACATCAGCATCATATCGGTATGAACAACGAAGTAAGCTGAAAGTTAGCATTTATTTGAGGGGCGTCGCATGCAGTGTCCATCTCTCACCAAAATCTATTCCATAGAGAGGATACATCAACGGAATCGAATAAATGTTCTGCTCCAACCCCTCACTTTCTAGAAAATGACCATGATGCGTTTGTTCGAGCTCGGGAGCTCGGGACTGCTGCTGCAAGTAGAATGCATCTATGGTCATTTTTGCGTAGTTCCTGTTACGGAGGTAGAACGTAGAACAAAGTAAAAGTAGAATAATGAACAAAGTGGAATATAAACTGAATTATTCCATGCAAATTGAATAAGAATAGTGGAGGGAGAGAAAATTGAATAATTTTAATTTTGTTTTAGACATTGGCCATCCATCCTACTCTATTCTAATGCCAAAAGTAATGGAACCTAAGGTAAATTATAGACTAAATAAAATACACCAGTCACTTCCCATATCAATTAATTTCAACCCTGTCAAATCAGGATATTTCCAGTCGTAGGTAAGACTAAAAATTATATAGCATTCGGTACATGATGCTGATGACAAGAGCTATGATGGCAGAGCTTTACGGAATCTCGAAAAATGTAACCATCTTCCTTTTAACTTTATTTTTCATAGAAAAGGAATGCGTATTAAGTATTCTCTGATATATTAAACCGCATATCATGTATTTTAACAGTGAAATCAGAATTTCCATTTTTGTGTTTTTAAATGTATGAATTCCACAGGGAAAGCACTTTTTGCATTCCATGAAAACATGAGAGAGTGAAATGAGATACACAAGTCATATCTATATCATAATAAGGACATATACATACGTCATAAAATATCCAATCGCTCTCCACTTTTTATGTGAGTCGTATTATATTACACGATTTTATCTTTCAGTAATAGTAATTTAATACAGGCCAGGTGTAACTCTGCTCTTTTTTGGCATGATTTGCCTTCTGAAATAGGGAGCAGGACATGGATATGATGGAAAGGAATAATGATGATGATATCATATCATATCTTATCATATTTAGCATTTATAGTATTTAAAAACTACTTGATGCTATAAGAACGTAGGTAAGCATTTTATTTCATATTTCTCAGCACACGGCTATTTAATTACCTTCGCCGTGTTTTAAAATGTATAAAAATTATGTAGGGTTTTTAGAGGAGTTTTTTTTACTGTACCAACTATCAGGGGAGCACATATGGAAGTAGTGCACCGGAAAGAGAAAAAAGTTTTCTAGAAGTTTGCTTTTATTTTAGCTATTAAAAAGGGAAATTTTTATTTCTTTTAAAACTTAGTTTATTTCGGGAGAGAAACTTATTTTATTAAAGAGTTCGCAAAAGAAAAATTCTCGTCTTTGGTATAAAATGGAGAAAGGTAAAAATAGAGATGAGATAATTATAATGATGGCGAACAAAGTGCTTATTTAAGGCAAAGGTGTGCAATTTTTCATCAAAATTGTATTGTTTATGGTAAAATCTTCATTTGGAATCATTCATGTTATGCTGACTTTTATTAAAGGGTTATGCTTACACATAAACGCTACGAGTTTTTGCTCTGATAGTTTTTCTTTCAATGTGAAAAAATTAAACGCTCACGCGGTGGATCACGAATCACAATTACTTTCTCACAACAATGTCATTTTCCTCCAAAATTTTCTATAAATATTGCGATTTAAAAAAATTCAGTTTCAAAAGATCTTGTGGTAAAAATAGTCGGATTCTCTTTAGGTTAAAAACCTGCTTATTTGGAAATGGCCGGGTTCTTAGAAGTCATTTAGTAGTTTTTTCCAAGGTAAAAATCCCTTAGTTAGCTTCACGAGTGAAAAAAAACAGAGAGGAAATATAAAAGAAAAACGGTTACTTACTATGTGTGTAACTATATTCCATTTTCTCAAGTCTTTCCAATTTCAAGATTTTCAAGTTCCCTTCTTCAAAAATCATACTCTTACAAAGTAAAAAAAAATCCTTTAAGACCTCTTTCCCCATTTGTATTTATTCTGCAGCGCAAAATAAAATCCACAATACGGGGCGATTACGATAAACCTAGAACCTATTTTAGATAGGACGAACTTTACCTTCAAATATTTAACTTACTAGGGTTACTGATTGTGAGCAGTTAAATTAGTAAACGTTTACAACTATCTAATTACGGAGCTGAAAGTGATCGGCGTCGAAGTATTACAAGTTTTCCATTTACGTAATGTTAATTATAATGTTGACCTTTGACCCACTTCGGATGATTCAATTCGGAAACAAAATAGGAAGTGCACATTCTCATATAGATTAGTGCTTATGTGCATAGCTGCGCCACAGACGGACAAACATTGCACTCCCCAGGCGTTACAAGTGCCACCCAGAGTGAGTGCATTTACTAACTTAGCTGTTCCGTAACCCTGCATTTACTAACTATTTGAAGGTAAAATTCGTCTTATGCAAAATAGGCTCTAGGTTTTTCGTAATCACCCTGTATAATAAAATGGTCACCAAAATCATCGTGAAATTTACGATACTCTTTCTTGCTGTCCCTGTTCCTACCGTTATCATCATAATCGTATCCGTGCCATATACCTTGCCAAAACACACTGAATACGAAATGATGTAATAAAAATATAAGCTGATCCTTATTCTCCCATCATCATCCACTTTCCCTTGATCCTCCTTTCACTTTCATCTTCCGTTGACATGTTTCCCAGCAAAAAGTGAGAAATGCTGACTGTTCTTACAACTCCCGTCATATCCATATCTTGTCGTCATTTTAACAAAAATGGTATACGTATATATGTGTGTGTTGCTGTACATGCCGGGGATACTTATTACAGCGGTTCTCTTACAACTTGACGACAAAAAAGGGGAAACGATATACATTTCAAATTTCAATTCAAACCCTATCCGAAAAATAACATGCGGAACAGGGAACGTAGAGAAAAATATTTCCGTTTTAGGGAGAACGAAGAAACTGAAAGTAGCTTTATATTTCCTTGATGGGATCATTCAATTTCTGAGGTATTCAAATGGTTGTATAACGAAGAGGAACGCATATGCATACATGATGTGATGACATAGTATAATATGGTAGCTGTACAGAAGGAGTTAGGAAACGGAATAATTCTTTTTAGCATCCTATCCATAAACAAGCTGAAGTTGAGGAAGGATAAAAATATTTTTTACCCTTCATTGCCCACTTATCGGCATTATCGATCATTTGGGAGATTTAACAAGGGGAAAATATACACATTCCGTTAAGAGGAGACAGCTTATCAATTACTTTCCGAGTGGATGAGTGTCTGCTGAAGGAGAAACGTTTAATAAAATAAAGGAATGTAAATATTCTCATAATTATATGGGAAGGGAAAGTAGAAAAGTTATGTATGTGAGACTTTTCATATGGTAAGGTAGATATGAAGCTTTCCGGAATAAATGTTATAGGTATTAGGGGTGAGGATATGTAGGGAATTCGGTTTTGGCTTAAAGAAGCGATAGAAAATCCTATTTATTAGGATTAAATTTGTATTGTGCCCAATTTGCATAATTATATATCTAATTTAAGTTGTTTTACCTTTGGAAAGGAATAATAAAAACGGTAAATTTAAATGCTTGCATACATACTTATACATATATGTATGTATATGTTTTGGATTACTACTATTAGCAAGTTTGAGTTTGATTCTGGTTATTGTGAAAGTTGTGGTGGGTAACTATATTATTTGCTCGATATGTAAAGGTTTTTATAAGGAGGATTCCTGGGAGTAAAAAATGAATTCATATGTAAAAGTTCCATGTTTAAGGGATCATAAGGAAAGATGAGATTATAGATAAATTTCCCTAATACAATGTTTAACTTGTTTAATTTGTGTAGGTAATATAAATTGTAATTTGTGTTACAATAGGTCCAAAACGTTTGCTCAATAACTAACCCAGCTCAGCTCTGAGGAGATAAAAGTGTGTGCTTTTGAAGTACAGTGAAAGATTTGGTTTGAATTTGATTTCAGAAAGGACCGAAAAATTATTTTTAAATGGAAGGTCAGGTCAAGGTCAATGTGGTTTTATAATATCGCCAGGCTATGCTTATAAATACTTAAAGGATTACTTTAAAGCAGAAAAATTCAACGACAACAATTTTCCCTTTCATCTCCTTCTTCCTGTATTAAGTACGTTTTTTGTTTAAAAGCATAGTCTAAAAGTTGACGTCATAACCCTATCTAGAGATCCTTGGCTATCAGGGGAGTCAATGTCATCAGGAATGAGAACTGAGAATACAATTTCCAGCAAAAAAAAACATACTACCTATCTTATATTATATATGTACACCTATCTATATAGTCACCATCACCAAGAAGGAAAATGTTATATTTTTTGGACTTTCTCCATTCAGCGGAGGAATGAAGACTGTAACTGTACGATTGCATTGTAGCATTTTTTGTTGAGCAAGTTATATAATCACAACCGAACAATAAAGTAAGAAAAACTAAAAAGACAAAGACTAGACTACGCGTGCTTACTCACGCTTGATCATAAATTTTTAAATCCTATTAACTTTCTTTCTTAAGATATTTTATCCATTTTGAATCTAATAATAATATAGTGATTTGACTACAATAGAAAATTTTACATGTGATGCCCGACGCTAATGTAATAAATGTACTATAGTCGTTAGTTTAACCATCGTTATGTTGTTATATAGTAAAATAGTTTTATAACAATTTTAAGGTTTTTTAGCTTTCTTCTACAAGTAGATTGATTGACATACAATTGTTAGTACCTTTGTGTCTACAAAATTGTTTCATTTCATTGAATTTTCCCCTTTTTAGTTTTTATGGTTTGACCCTATACGTTTTTTGTGCGATTTATGCAGTTTTTACTTGTTTTTCTTATAAAGTTTGATTATGATTAATATGTTTATGTGATATTTCAATAGTACGATTACTTTTATAGTAGATTTGAATTTTTCTGCTAAATAACCAATATCTATAAAAAGACGATCTATCTGTACTCCGTGTTATATTGCTCTTTTGAGTCGATGAGTTATAATTTATCGATTTTGGCGAAGATTTAAGAGAGAGAACATGTTTCCCTATAAACCCATAATGTTAAGTAGGTAGTGTTTGTCTTTTATAAAAAATTCAAGTTAGACCGGATCGTAATCAGATCAGATTTAGATTCAATTAAGGAGGACATAGATACTAGAGTACTTTTAGTAGAAACAATAAGTTGGATCATGGCTCACTGATTGGATCACTGTTGGAAGAACGGAAATGAAAGTCTTAGCATGGTATAATGTTGTTACCTAATTTGGCAGGCAACTATAAAAGTACGTGGCGACTGACAAGCTGCCAATACCCTTCCTCTAGATATGCCAAACCAGCCATTTTCGGGTGCGTCAGATATTATTCCCCGTTTACGACAAAGAGCAATAAAAAACTTGGGCTCCGGAACAATGACTTTTATGTACAGATATCCACTTAAGTTGAAACGATTACATTTTTGTTTCCAATGTTGACCTTATTTTCCTACTACCTGCCCTTTCCAAAGATTAGTAAAATGGTTAGACATTAAATACAAATGATGCACTGGACTTAGCAAATAATGTTTCAAATACTGTTTTGTTCTAATTGGATCTTTTTGCTTTGGTCTAAGTCAGTCATCAAACATCAAAACAGACGTCCTCATACTTAGGCGGCAGCTCTCCGCCATCCCCATGCCTCACACACCTGGTCCGCTCCTCAGGTACGTGAATGCTGTAGAGAACCGGGATGGGTGGAATCACAGGGCCCGGTAGTGGATGCTGGTGCATTCCATGACCGCCTCCAATGGAGGATGAATTTGGGGAGTCATAATTATCATTATCATTGTCATTATTCGACCCCCCACTGGCAATGCTTGATGTGGCGGTTGGAACGGCTGCGGCGGCTGCAGCCGCAGCTGCAGCCCGAATTTGTTGCGCTTGTGAGAAGATTGCACTTCGAGAGGTGGAGGGGTATAAGCCCGGTTGTGTTGTGTGGGTTGTCGTCGCCGTGAGGTACTCCTCTCCCGATAGTCCTGTAGAGAAAAAAGTTCAAAGGAAAAATCTCAAATTAAAAGCAAAAATGTCTTCTTCCTGACAGTAATTAAAAAGGCTGGTCGTTCCTCTTTTCTTGCCAAGATCACAGGTATATAAGTACCTACATGCTTCAACTCGAGTAAATTAGTCTTTTAGCACCATACTCGAGACACTCTTTTAATTATGTATGAAGGTGTCAAGCGGAAGATAATCCGGAAAGACTTTCTTTCCTCGCAATTGGCTTTGGAAATCTCTAACTATTGCAGGATTTCCTCCCACTATCTCCATCCTTCTCCTCTATACGCTTTCAACAACTTTTCTTTTACTTCAATAAACTACTTTCTACTTTCTCTTCTCCATCCTCCTCAGCAGACATGGACTGAATTGGATCCAGCTCCGCATTCAACTATCCAGTGAAGCGGTGGATAGATCCTGTCAACTCACTCCTAATCTGATGCATAAGCCAAAGACTATAAATGTTCCACGTTTCGTGTAAATTGGAGGAAAACATGGAAATTTTCTCCCACATCAGAATTATCATAGGGAATTCGGAAGTTCTTTAATGGCATTGGAGGTAGCACATGGCCCACATTATCATTATTACTTTGATACCACACGGCCACCACTGGAGCCATATACAGAGTCTGTATTACAGCCATAAACATAGGTATTTGTACATACATATATATAGATAATGTGCACAAATATGCTCTGCGATTCTCCTCTCCACTTTTTTGTTTTCCCCTTCCTGTGGCTTCGGCTGTCTCAACTTCCCACCAAAATTCAGAACAAACCATTTTGTCGGTCCGTAATTGGATCAAGGGGAAAAGTTGGAGTGATGAAGGCTTTCACACTAGATATAATATCTATTATTTTCCCAATGCATTTCATTGCGTTGATGCGGATTTGGTACTTTACTTTCCCTGCACACAAGCGAAACACATGCTCCTTTATTCCTTAGCCTGCCGATGATGCGGTGAAAGTGCTGGCTCCTGCTACATGGAACCGATAAAAGAAATCTATATCAAGCCGATCATGAGTTTTTTATCAGTAGGGAAAGTGAAAGCTCGTTTCCATTATTTATCACATGGAACATACTATGCCTTCAATTTGTATTTGCGAAGCACATCTGCTTTCCTGTCTCCTGTAGCTCTAACTATAATTATGAAGGAAAATTGGAGGTCCTCAATTTACTTTTAAAAAAATGATACTAGTATGATAGGATAGCCACCACACCACCACCATCAAGAATCTTTCCACAATATCTATAATCAGAAATGGACTCGTATAATGAGAGTTAGAGGTTGGGAGCAGAAACGTGGAGAGAAATGAATAATATTTTCCATTTGGCTCGTCTCTGCAAACATCGATCACTTATTAAAAGTGATCTGCGTGTAGGTGGTGCATCAGGGAAGTAAAGGCCCCATGACATATGCCGCCGACTCATAACCGGATTTAACTCTGCCTTTTCGTTCACAATGTAAATGCAAAAAAGGCTTGTAATAAATAAAATAAAAATCCATAAAACAATAGAGACAACAATAAATAAAATGAGAAAAACTCCATTGGAGATTCCTATTCAAATTGTAAGAAATCACCCATTGAGAATATTAGAATGACCCAGTTTTTATTGGAAATTACCAATAATTACCAAAGCAAATGTATCATATATTTCAAAGGAAGATGTTATCTCATATTATTTTGTTAACTATAAACTTATTTTCCTGATATAAGTGTGAGTAGATTAAATGTCATATTTGACTCGGTTAATTCCGTCAGCACTGTTGTACATATCATTCATAGAGCCAATTCCCAATTAATACCAAGCAAAACCGACACCAATACTGGCATCAGCATTTAAGTTTGAAAATCATGATATAATCGTGGTCTACGTACTTATTTTACCAAAGAACAATCCTCAAATTTATAATGCTGCCGTATATGTATTGTTCATGCAGTTAGCATGCCAGATCAAAGACCCGATAAGGACATTTACAAGTTTTCTCCTTAAGAGTGAGCCTCACCATGAGCCTCGGTAATCGAGAAACAAATCGAAATTTGGCTTTTATTTGAAATTATGAGCAAAAATGTCAAAATATGGCTAGCTATTGTAGAGAATTTTTTTCTGCATTTTATCATTTAGCATTTAGAAGAAATAAGTCCTATTTTTAGTACGTTTTTTTTTTAGTTTGAGGCTATTTGTACAAGCACCATTTTGATGAGTTTATTTATTTAATTAAATTAATTATTAATTAATTTAATTAAATTATTAATTAATTTAATTAAATTAATAATTAATTAATTAATGTAATTATTATTACATATTTTCCATTTTTGTCGTGGTTACCAGGAGGAGATGAAAACGGCGCAAGGTTTTGTTTTTAAGTATTTTCTTTTCAGCCAGTTTTTTTTTGGCAGAAATCAGCAAGTAGAATTTAAGGTTGGTAGTGTCATTTGATAGCTCGGGGTCTTGTCTATCCCATATCTAGTTATGAAAACGTTTGAACTTGGAGAAGTTGTAAATTATCGAAAATTAATTAATTGCCCAATTAAAGTCAAATTAAAATTCCGTTGAAAATCTAACGTCTTTTAAATGCAATGATAAGCCCATTCGATAAGCCAATTGATAAGCTAAATTAAGTTGATTTAATTCTCGAAAAAGTTTGGTTAATTGTCATTGTCATCCATCTTCGAGCTCTAGGATCACGACCTACGAAAGGGACTCGCACTAGGGACCTTCATAAAATTTCAGGACCAATCATTCGCCCTTCATCGATAGCCGACGAGTTATCATCGCTCTCTCGCCCTTTGGAACTAACCCCGGTGGATTTGTTATAATAGCTAATGGTTTTTTTTTGCAATAAATCACTGGATTTTTCTACGAAATACGACAGGGTTCTGCCATGCCCAGTGGCGGATTTGCTGCTTATTTTATATCAATCATGTTGAAGGCAGTAATAATTTTATTCCTTTTATGGCATTCTTTGTAAAACATGCCCAACATACTGAACTTAAGTATTTAAAAAAATTGGGAAAAACGGGCAACCCCAATTACTCGTACCATTCAAATTTGTTCAAAAATTAGGGTTTTTTTTGGAGAACCTTTTTGGTCACGGCCAAACGGACGAACGGATCGTTAAATAGTCCACTATAGATGATCTGCAATCTCTTGGCTTCAAAATGGCGTATTGATCGTGAAAATCCACTCGCCCAAATCCAACTTATTTAAGTTTAAATAAATTTCATCCATGACAAAAACACACCAGAGCTGGGACAATTTTTGTGTCTTTTTTTTCTAAATGCAATGCTAGACTTATGTGCTCATACTGAAAACATATGCTCATATAGAGTCAATGATCATTTATATAAGTCAAACCGGAAGTCAAACGGCCAATCAGCTGTTTGACGGGTATGGGTACTGGCCCTTATATTTTACCGAGCGGGGAAGATACCTCCCATTAAATACAAATAAAGCTGCACGTTGGGTTATAGTAAAGCCTGTGCGGCAACGACATTAAATATTTTAAAGATTTTTTTTTTCAAAGGTGACCCTACAACATTATTATACCAATTGACAGAATCGAGGATTCGAATCTGAACAACTTACTCCCTTATCACTTTTTTCGAGAAACCGTTGTTCTTAGAATAATTGCCTTTGGAGTGATGTCCCGGACCCAACAGCTGTTATGGTAATCCATTCCTTATGTTGTTGCTCCTCATATGCTTCACTGCCCATTTGTTTCTGCCTTCTGCCTGCACTGTGAACAACGTTTTGCATTCACCTTCCTGGCCTAACCCCCTCGGGGGAGGGGTCAAAGGTAAAAATTTTCACATTTTTTTTTATCGGCGGAATCGATGCACTGCTATGGGAAATAACCCTTGTTATTTCCCATAGCAAATAAAGGCGTTTGCTTTGCAAAATTCAGATCATGACCCCCAGGGTCAAAGGTAAAATTGTTCACAATTTCTTCCCTTGTGCTATCTGTCAGAGGGAGGTCCACGTTCCCTCACCCTGGGTAATTTGCTTCATCTAATGTGATCTTGAATAAGCTGACGCATCTGCGTATATGAATTATTATTTCTGCAATCGGCCCTATTTTAATTGATCCCACCCACCCTAGATTTACGGGGTTCCCTTCGTGTAACCATGGAATAAATATTAAATAAATCATATATTTGGAAAGAGAATTTTAAAAAAATGTTTTAGTCCAACCTTTTTTTTAGTAAGTTTTTTCCCCAAAAAAAGGACCAATAAAAAATTGTCAAAAATTTGTCTGAAAAATTCGAAAAGAATCACCGGGATTCGTCGAGAAATGAAATTATTTTTTGGTCCTTTGGGGAAATTTTTTAAAAAATGTTCGACTTTATGATTTTTAGATTCTGCAGGATTAGATTCGTCAACATTTGTAACATTTTTTTAGTGCAAATAGGTTTAATTAACAAGTTTGGCAATTATTTACAACATTACAACATAGGTTTTTCGACAAAAGTGATAAGGGTGTAAGTTGTTCAGAATCAAATTCGATCGATTCGAGTCGATTGGTATAATATTGCTGTAGGGTTAAGTTTTAAAAAATCTCTAAAATCGTTGCCGCGCAGGCTTTACTCCAACCCAACGTGCAGCTGTATATTTTTATATATGTATTTAACATGGGTAGGTATGGGAGTATCTTCCCCGCTCGGTAAAATATAAGAGCCAGTAATTGGGGCTGTCCGTTTTTCCCAATTTTTTTTAAATAATTAAGTTCAGTATGTTGGGCATTTTTTACATTGCAAAGTATGCCATAAAAGGAATAAAATTATTACTGCCTTTAACATGATTGATATAAAATAAGCAGCAAATCCGCCAATGTGCCATGGAGTTTTTCTCATTGCATTTATGGATGGACTAATAGCTGGTGGCCACTTCGTGAACCTTGGCCCCTTCCCCGGTGGTCAGGATAATCATGGAGTGGTATAATATTGCACGCCCCAGCCAAAAAAAAGCAAAATGTGTTTCACCCTAGCCGGGATTCGATCTCACAGCCGTCCGCGTAAAGTCAAAATCCCTAGTCACGGGGCTACTTGAAGCATATCAAGGAACCATGTGGAAAGATGTCGTAGTTATGGGGAATGCATAATTTTGCAAAATTTTGCCATCAGATCATCTTAGGTCGCCTGGGTTATAATAAGGGGAGATTCTATGGTTTCACTGTCTTTTTTACTATACAGCCCAATTCTCAAAAATCATAAAGTAACATATTTTTCAAACATTTTTTTTGTGCTAAACCTTGCCAAATCAAATCAAATCATACTTCTAACCTTAGAGGCAGCTGTGGCCATTATCCATTGCCAAAGATACTGAAATTTGAAAATTAAAATATGCAACCGTTTAGCAGTATTTCTTAAATAACCGCCATTTTTTTTGGCATTTTTGAAACAAACTTTAAAATATTTTTAAATGGTGGACGAGTTCCGGATCGAGACCTCCGAAGAAAAAAAAAGCCTGGTTTATTGTGAACAAGTTGCAAATAAATCCGACCCAAACGATCCACCATTTTGAAGTAGGATGATTTAAAAAAAGGCATTTTATGAAATCTAAGGGGTCGCCCACGTATGGTGATATGCAAATATTACTTTACTTTGTTCAAACTGTCCAGTTTATTCAAAGCTAATTTTTGAGAATTGGGCTGTATGTCAAAATAGACAGTGTGTTTTATGGATATCTACCTCACACATATGCTTATTTTTTTTAGTTAGAAGCATCATTCAGGGGCAGCAAGAAGGAAGGTAGGTAGGTGTCATCTTTAAGAAGATCACACCTACACCTAAATCCATCCACACCCAAAAAAGTTGTTTTCCTTCAAAAAAAGAAAGGAAGAATTTAAGAAAGGGCCTAATTTTTCTGCCCGTTTCCATCATTCCGTTTCCTATTCTTTATAGCAATGAGAAACTTTTTTTAAGAAAAGAGAGAAAACTTTCTTGTTGACAAAGTGAAGAGAGGTTTGCCTGGAGGAACGAAAGCCAAAGCCAACTTTTCCGGCAGAAGGAGATAGAAAAATGACAAAAGTATTTTTTTCAAGTTCTCCAGTTAAAAAAAAGGTTCTCACGATATACCCAACAGAGCAACTTTTTTCTCTGGTTGCGTCTCTTTCTTCCACTATAAAAAGCTTGAGCTTAGCAACGTCTTGAGAATAACGAAAAGAAAAACAGATGTAAATGGGATGGATCCATGCAAATCCCAGTGTGGTGGTTGAGAAGAAAGGAGTAAAATGGGTTATGTAAGCATATAGTTCAAAGAAGTAAGGAAGGCCACCCACCTTCATGCCACCATCTCCCAGAAACAAAATTTAAAAAAATATATATTCATCCGTTACCATAACTAGCCACGCACAGGGAAATCCCCCCCCCCCCCCGAAAAAAAAACAGATTGGTTTCCGTACCTAAATACAATATATACATATATACCATTTCTCCTGAAAAATAACAGTAAAACGGAGTAAAAACAAACTTTTTTTTGCATTATGGATACTCCAAGGGAAAGGACAAAGTTACATAGCTTTAGTTACTCTTCTCCGCACTTGGTTATTTCGGTTATGCTAAAAGTTTTCAACTTGAAAATAATTCTAGGCTGGATTGATCACTTTAGGAGTATTTTTTTGCTCAAGTTTCATTTAATGACCGACGACAATCAATTATAAAAGTGATGAGATATGAGTAAAACATATCATCTATCTAAAATGTTATTCTTGCATTAAAATCTTCCTTTGCAAAGAAAACAAAAAGCTGTGCTGGGTATATGGGGAAGTGCTTTTACATTTAGGTATGATTTTCCTTTCGTTAAAAATGCAACATGACATGATGATAGATATGATGAGATAAAATGGGATAATACTTAAACGGCTTTATACTTTCCCTTCGCTATTTTTATCCAAAGTCCACTTTCGGCATTGAAAGTATAGCTGAGTAGTCATTTTTCCTGGACCAATTCCTTGTCTGGCAAATAGCTTTACACGAAGGGAGTTTAAAGGAGGATTTATTGAATTGGTGGGGGAGGACGATATACTTAGGACACTCAACTCACCTTGGTTTTCTCCCAGCATGGTGTACCTGAGGAATGGATCCGGATGTGGATTGAGGATAGCAACAGGGCTATTCTGCAGGTAGTTGGCGTAATTCCATGATGGCATCGTGTTAGCTCTCGGTGTTGGTCGGTCGATTATGTCTATCAGCTTGAAAATGAAATCAGCTTAAAATAAGAGATCTCTCTAATATGATATATGGAAGATTTATGGGTAAAAGTACTTAAAGATTATAAATGTATTTTTTTCTATATTTTCATTTCGTATACCTTGACGCAGCAACAAATCACAGTTAAGAAAAACGTAAGTCCAAACAGGGCCAAGTAGTAAGGAAAATCGCTGGTCATGAAGACTCCTTCTTTTGTTGAAAGACTGTTGGGAACTACGTCGTATCTCCTTTGTTGTTTTTATATAGCCTCTGATCTTGCCGGTGATTGAGTTGAGAGGAAACGGAAATGACGATGATGATGATGACCCTTTTAAGCTTTCACAAGAGGGCCTATATATATTTATGTAATTTCTTGTGCTTATCTTCTTTGTTTCTTATCAGAAGAAAATGACAATCGTGGGGACAAGTAGTTCTACAGCCAACACGAAAAGGAATATGGTCAATGGGGCGAGGAGGTAGTATCGGAAGAGGAGGAAGATAATTAGTTCCAGGTGCTTGTGCGACAACAAGAAGGGGAGAAGCAGGGTGGGTAGCAGGAGGATAAGGAGGATGAAGAGTGCTACCAACACCACAAGAATGTCTGACGACGACAGTGTTACCAGTGCACCCACCGCTTCCGCAACCACCATCACCAAAAACAAGAGCACCCACCCAGCCGAAAAAAAAGACGGTGAACCGGGACAGGATTGGTTCCCCTTCTCGGCCAAATTGGTAGTGATTTGTCTGATTGTGACAGGGCTTGTCAATGGAGAAAGTAAGATTGAGTCACTCTCATGGGCCCGGGTATTGATTTCGATCCGAGGAATGTAACAGCGACAGTGGTGATTAATTTATTCACTGAGTCATCATCATCAGCACCAAAACCAGATTCCACCTGAACCACTTTTCCCACAGAGCAACGCGACTTCCATCACATTGCTATGAATACACGATAAGGAAACGAGTCGCTTCACTTTCAATTCCCCTCATCTACTAGGTCTTTCCCTCTTACTATTTCTTCCACTCCTCCTTTCTTTCTTTCTCCCTTTCCAAAATAATTACTTTTAATTTGCATCCACCGAAATAGAAATTGGAGATTGAATGAGGTGATGCCGATGTTGATGGTGATGGAGACCGGCTGAGACCCACAATTTCATTTCACTTCTAATAAAAAATAAACACTCGCTCACATTCCAGCTCAATTCCGGAAATCTAAATAACATGAGTTCTCCCTTCGCACAGCTATATAGCACCAAAGCGTGTAGTGCACATAAGAGTAGATTCAAATCGATCGATCTTGTGTAGTTTTCTCTATGTATTTCCCCCTACGGCACTTGTGGAGAAGGGTCCTCTTCTTAGTATTATATTCCCCTCTTCTTTATATTATATTAAGAAAAACTCGAACAAAATTAATCTGAAACCGTTTAGCCTCTCTGTTCACTAATGACTGCGCCCTCCTTGTTCGACTTCCCCTTTTCATCTCACTTTCACCATCTCCAAATTTCTTTCACCAGTTTCTAACTTACCAATCTCTGTATATTTTATTTACTCCCTCATATTTCTAACCGACCAGAGAGACATACAAACCCAAAAGCACACATGTAGTTTTTCCTAAATAAAAAGTACATTAAAGTTTTATTTCCCTTTAGAAATTAAGGAATTAAATAGAATGTTAAAAACACGATTCGAGAAAAAAGCTGGAAGAATAAATTAGAACGACGGAGGCAGCATAAGGGGCTCTTTCTCTCCACTCTCCACACGACGCACACTTTCCTGAAAGAGGATTGAGCATGGACTGGGAACTCTCTTGTCTACTGAGCTCTCGTTCCTCTTCTCTCCATTCTGCCTGATGCTGCTTCTGTTGCTTCAGTGTTCACTCACTCCAGAATAATAAAAAAGATGCTGATGAGGATACACGCGAATATGAACGCCATATATAGTTAGAGAAAACTTCTCCCCGCTCCAGAGTCTCGTCTTATTCTCTTATAAGGAAAAGGAGGAAAAACTGGGTGGAACGCATGCACATGCACAGACAGACACATTCCAAGGAGTAAATTCTGGAGTAAGTGAAAGCAGAGAAAGGGAGCGAGAGGAACATTGAAAAGGCTTCCAGCTATCTGAAGAGAGAGGGTAAAAGGTAGAAGGTAAGTTTGTGTCTCATTCTTCCACTCTGTGTAGTGGGATCGATCACTTTTTACTCCTTCTGGAGTTGAAGAGCACACACACACAGTCATCGTCACATATCTTTAACAGCGAAATAAGAAAATACAGGAGACATTTTCAAACGATCACATATAAAATATATACAGAGATTACAGAAATCTTATATACTACTTGCAAAAAAAATCCCGCTTTTTGCAATGCAACTTTACCCGACATTAGTTAAAGAAAGGAGAGTCCCCTTCTCAAAGTGCATTGTTTTCCCATCCTTTTTTTTCTTAAGAAAGCAATATAAAAGACGGCATTACCAAACTTTCATTCATCTTTATTCTTTTCCTGAAATGAAGCAACCGTTTTTCTCTGCAAGGATGCAAGATGTAAGAGTCTCCCGATGTCCCATCGACCTAGTCTCATTATCATTATCATCACAATCATTTTTCCTAAGCCATTAATTCCTCCCACCACCTCCTAATCAAGAACGGTGCAATGGCTTGTGAGAAAGAAACCCATGCTCCCTTTCATTGTTATTATTATGGCTAAACATTAGATAAAGAAATGGAGATGGCTCATGACTATACCGTTGATATGAAAGGCTCTTAGCAAGCGCAACATCGGACCCATAATGAAGACCCATATTGACGATGATGATATAATCATCAAATTCGACGGCCTCATACTTTTAAACGTTCATTTTGTCCAACTATTCAAGCCAAAAAAAAAACTGAAAATTATCGTGAACATTTTTCCCCAATCAAAAATACAAAGGGACTTGTAAGCGGTATAACACCATCAGGAAATGACTTTGAAACAGGTTTGGAAAACGACTGGAGTAAGTATCTGTCTGATAGGACATCAATGTGTGTATCCACTAATTTTCTACCATGACCACCATCCCCACCAACTTCACTCCCCCGGCACAGAGTTTGATTACAATTTGGAATGGAGCTGGAAGAACCTACCAGTATCATATATCGTTCTTAACTTGAACCACGATCTCACTCTCGGCGTCATCATCACCAAGCTCCTACACTCGTAATAACCAAATTGCCCCTTTCTGTAAAAAAACATCTCGTCTTTTTATTATTTAGAAAATGGCATGTGACTCCTTCACAAGAGAAGGACTCTCCTTACAGAAATATGTAACTCCAATTTATGGCCTGCTCAAATTCCAAATTTCCGCTCCTCTTCAGGTCCGTTGACTACCTCTTAGTATTCCGGAATGGATGACTCATTATTAGAGAGCAATTTACTACCTTAGCATATTTTTTTTACTCTGGTTCATTCCCTACATTTTTCCGTTTATCTGATGGAAACCATTGTAAATTTTATTAAGAGCAAATCTTTATATTTGCCAAAGACAAACGAAATCATAGAAAAGATTGAGTAAAAAGGAAATAGCACAAGTTAGTTGATGCTCATCTTTATTCCATCCATCCGCATCCTCCCCAATGTTTCTCTCCACCACTCACTCATGCTCCTTTCTCTCTAGTACCTATTTCCCACGTAGATACGTGCATCTAGTATCTACCTAAATGGAATGGCGAGGAAAAAACCAAGTTTAACGATCCCAGCCTTCTTCTTATCTTCAAACCATATCATCATCATATCTTTGTGACTATGGCAGAATGGCATGGCGCATAGCCTCAACCTAACATTTTTTTAACCGGTCTTATCATCGTTATTGTCCCTGTTGTCTCCTGTCCTCATCATCATTTTTTCCATCTTGCACGGTTTTTCGCTCAAGCAAATGGATACATCCAAATACAGCGGATCCAACCTTCCAGCCAAACACTAGTACTTCCCAGAGCATCTCCATTTTCTTCGAAGACTTGGAGAAACAAGTGCGTACATCATCGTACAAGATGTAAGCATTTTTCTTTTTGTCTTTTCCGAGTGTGTAGACATAATAATATGTAGTATACCTAAATACATCATGAGACTATATACTTCTTACTCTTACCTTCTTCATGCTATGAAGTTACCTCGCATATAGGTATTCACTTTCCCCGAAAGGGAAGCCTGTTTTTTTCATGAGAGATCAGTAGGCAGAAGAAGAGAAAGAGCGTTTTTATATTCAAGAATAAAAATCATGTCCTTTTTTACTTGAGTAACTTCCATATATCATTCCCGGCCTGGTTTCTTCCCAGCACTGTTGCTCTCTTTTTTGAAGTGTACTTGATTCTGGTTCCGTGGATGTGAGATGAGGACATGAGGATGATACGATGATAAGTATCCTTTGTGCAGAAAGTTGTTGCATTCTCGTTTGTTCCGTCTTCCATCACGCTACATCCAAAAGGCTGTCTTCACGTGGGTACATTGCCTACTCATGTATGCTTTGTTTTTGCGGTTTGGATCTTGAAAAAATAGGACATGTTTACATTTCTTCTTCTTCTTTCTCCTGTTATTATAGAAAATATACACAGGGAAAAGGTATACATGCCTATTACCTATCTTCTCCTTTTTTGAAGAAAATTACCCTATCATCATAATAATTGAATAAGGATCTGAGTCACGGACAATATACTCTCCGTTCCCTTGGCTTATGGTAATGTGCTCTCTGCATGGCTGCATGATATTTGTATTGTTTCAAGTGAGTGCAGTCGGTGCGTAGCCAACGCAGCTGATCCTGTGAATGTATTACGCAAGTATATATTGAAGCCTTCCAGTCCAACCAACTAACTCTCCGTTCACAGCAGCGAGTGAGTTGTGCTTTTACAAGTGTGCTGTACTGTGCGAAGTACAGCCAACGCGGTCGAGTGGTTAGGGTCGAGAGACTTTCCGCCAAGGGTCATTGGATCGAATCCCGGTTCTGGGTGAAA